>JAACNH010006069.1:0-18366 GCA_019447015.1 Hymenochirus boettgeri
ACATTTCTCTTTGTGGATCTGCAAGGAGCACATGGAGAGTCCTAAAATTAATCTGTTTCCCCTACCTCCTGTAATTCATTTTAGATGTTTTACCACCAGCTTTTTAAGCTTTCCGTCTCCCTCCGACTTAAAGGGCATGTTCCACCCCATACAGAAATCTATTATTACCTTCTCCATCCCCCAAACCAACTATATTTACTCACCTGTAAGCCATTCCTGAATGAAGATCTTCAGTCTGTGTTCACAGCCCCCTTTTTGGTTCTCTCACAGTGGGGTACTATGTTAAACATTCAGCACACGTGCCTTGGACCTTTTGCTAAGTGTCTCAAATGTTTTAACACAATTTAAAACAGTAGTACTCCAGGCTGTGCGATGACGTCACGGCGCTTGTGCCTATCGTCACAATGAAGTCACCAGTTGTACTACTGGGAAATGCCCCCCAGCGCTGCTCTGCAAGGACATGACAATGAATTCGGCTCGCTGCTCAATGCACAGGGATAGGTAATTAGGCTATTACCTATGCCAGTGGATGCCAGGCCGCAAGCAGCCTGGCCATGGCCACATGGAGCCGAAGGGTGTGTGTGAAAAGGGCCAGCCTGAGGGTGTTCTGGGGGCGTAACCGGGTGGGTCAGAGGGTGTGGAGCTATTCCCCATGGCCCGCTCACAGTGTTTAGTGCCGCTAGTGCAACCCTCAGCATCAGCTGGGTTGGGCACCCCTGACCTAAACCATGTGCAGGGAATCCACTCATTATATAGGCAGGCAGTGGCAGCATTTGCTATTATTATACTCTGCATATCTAGTAGTGCACATTACCAAATGCTCCAATGCCTGCACTAATATAAAGAGTGGTTGGCTACAGATATGATGAAAAATTACCAATTTGCTACCAGTATATGATGAAATACCAAATTGTACCAGTATATGATGAAATTACCAAATTGCTACCAGTATATACTGAAATTGCCAGTTTGCTACCAGTATACTAAAATTGCAATTGCTACCAGTAATGATGAAATTGCCAATTTGCACAGTAATATGATGAAATTGCCAATTTGCTACCAGTATATGATGAAATTGCCAGTTTGCTACCAGTATATACTGAAATTACCGGTTTACTACCAGTATATACTGAAATGCCAGTTTGCTAACAGTTTATAATGAAATTACCAGTTTGCTTCCAGTATATACTGAAATTGCTAGTTTGCTACCAGTATATACGAAATTGTCATTTTGTACAGTATATACTGAAATTGTCAGTTTGCTACCAGTATATACTGAAATTGTCAGTTTGCTACCAGTTATACTGAAATTGCTAGTTTGCTACAGTATATACTGAAATTGTCAGTTTGCTACCAGTATATACGAAATTGTCAGTTTGCTACCAGTATAATGGAATACTGTTCCTCTTTTTTGTGTATTTCTGTCTACACTTATCTTTGTCTGTCTATTTCTCTGTCTTTCTATTTATAACTTCCTGGCTGTGTATCTTTCTCTCGGTTTGTCAATGTTGTCTGTCTGTCTATCCTATTAAAGTTGTAGTGGGTGTGGCTTAATTGGGGAGGAGAGGGGACTCTGTCTTCTTCCAGTAGCCGCAGTCAATCATGAGCATGACAGCTGATTTCTTCTTCCCAGTAGCAGCAGTTCATGGCCACTTCAGCATGATGTCACAGCCAATGACTAACTGCTGCTCATACAGCTTTAAGAGTAGACAGAACCTGCAATTAGAGGGTGGCAAACTAAAGATCTTTGTCCAGGAACATTTGACATGTAACTAAAAATTGTGGTCTTGAGGTTTTGGGGGTGGGGAAGGTAAGCTAAATACTTTTAAGTTAAAGGAGAACTAAACCCACATTTTACACTCCAGAATCAAAATATATCCCCTCTAAAAACACCATTAAATGTGTAAACCCACTACCGTAACTAATAAAGTAAATTTAACCTCTGAAGATGGATGAAATAACTGTGTATGTACAGTGACTGGCCACACCTCTGACCTCAGTCACATGCTCTCTTGTCCTGTAAAAGAGACACCCTAGTGGGTGTGACCAACTGTAACAAGTTCCTGCAGTATCTTAGGACTGAGCATGTGTGAAGAACATAATGGTCAGTGACCACGTGTGATACTGGAATTTTGGGAAATAAAATACAAGGAAATTTCCCAATAACCAAAATGAACGTGTGAGAACACGATTACTGCTTTTATTATTAAGGTTATCTTCCTTTTAAAGAGTGTTTTGATGGTTTTAGTTGTCCTTTAAACCAAAACAATTCCTATAGAATGATAGATTAATTGTAAATTGTATATCCTGTAGTACAAGACTATAGTATAATAGAATAACATTCTGGAAACTATATAACAGTATTAATCATAAAAACAATATATGGTATAATATCCAGAAGATATTATCATGTAACCATTATATCCCCACCACCCACCACCACCAGCAGCATCCCACCCTCTAGGGCAGGAACAATTACTATATGTTAATGGTGGCATTGTTAGTCGTGCTGCTAAAAGGGAGAGCAGTGCACACCCAAAGGCCAGACCTAAACAGGGTTAGAAGTGCCCCCCTTACACAGGTCACTTACTCCATAGGCCAGACCTGAACAGGGTTAGAAGTGCCCCCTTACACAGGTCACTCATCCCATAGGCCAGACCTGAACAGGGTTAGAAGTGCCCCCTAACAGGTCACTCACCCATAGGCCAGACCTGAACAGGGTTAGAAGTGCCCCCTTACACAGGTCACTCATCCCATAGGCCAGACCTGAACAGGGTTAGAAGTGCCCCCTTACACAGGTCACTCATCCCATAGGCCAGACCAGAACAGGGTAGAAGTGCCCCCTTACACAGGTCACTCACCCCATAGGCCAGACCTGAACAGGGTTAGAAGTGCGCCCCTTACACAGGTACTCACACTCCATAGGCCAGACTGAACAGGGTTAGAAGTGCCCCCTTACATAGGTCACTCACTCCATAGGCCAGACCTGAACAGGGTTAGAAGTGTCCCCTTACACAGGTCACTCACCCCATAGGCCAGACCTGAACAGGGTTAGAAGTGCCCCCCTTAAAGGTCACTCATCCATAGGCCAGACCTGAACAGGGTTAGAAGTGCCCCCCTTACACAGGTCACTCATCCCATAGGCCAGCCTGAACAGGGTTAGAAGTGCCCCCCTTACACAGGTCACTCACCCCATAAGTAAGACTGTCTTTATTGTACCTCACACACTAAATCGTATTTGATTATAATTGGCAAGAAAGAGTCATTGATTCAATATAAATAGATTAGATATATCTAATGTAGTCACATAGAGACCAGAATGTCGTTTCCCACTAATTTACCTGGTCAGGTATAGCAGGAAATAAATTGAACCAATTTCCCTAGAATAGCAGTAATTACAGGTGCGACAGTAATAAGCCATCACAGGCTGCAGAATAATTACAGAGATTGCGAGCTAATCAGTGGGGATACAGAGCAAATAGCCACGTGTGGTCAGCACAGTACAGTCTGGTACTTCACCTAGGCAATGGAATTAAAGGTCGTCTCTTTATCTGTCCATCCAACTTCATCAGGAACAAACCCTGCATTTCTCTCGCTAGCAAGATCTAGGGGCATTTTAAAGGATTGTCTTTTTCGCCAAATAATTAGCGCAGCACATCGCAGCGAAAATAGCGCCATTTGGGGCTTCGTTTCGCCTTATTATAAAAAGGAAAAAAAACACACTTCGGGCTGAAAAAGCGAACGGGGCGATAAAGAGCGAAAAGTACGCCAGCGAAAACTTAACGCATCTAAGAAGACTGCATTGCAAAAAAACCATTCGAAACCAGAAAAGCCCACTAGAAAATGATGTCAAGTTCAAAATGGCCACCTCCCATTTACCAAGAAGTCAGCCATGTCTTATTTAGTCAATCTTCTTAGAATTTCTCAATTGGAATACAATTTTCTTTTGCACTGCACATTCGCCTTCAATGCGCTCGGTTTCTAATGCGCGTTCGCTTTTCCAAGGCATATTCCATTATAATGCGCGGTTCGCCTTTCTAATGTGCGTTTGCCTTTCTAATGTGCGGTCGCTTTCCAAGGCATATTACATTCTAATGCACGATCGCCTTTCTAATGTCCGCTTTTCCAAGGCATATTACATTCTAATGCGCGATCGCCTTTCTATGTCGCTTTTCCAAGGCATATTACATTCTAATGCGCGTTCGCTTTTTCAAGGCATATTACCATTAGAATGCCTTTTCGCTCAAACAATGACTTTTCACCACCTTCAGGGTCGGCTAATCTTTCGCTCTTTTTAACGCAAAACCACCTTTCGCTCTTTTATAAATCGCGTTATGCCTTTCGCTCCCTTTTCGCTAAAATTACCATTGCGAAGTAAGGCGAAAAGAGTTTAGCGATAGCTCGTGGAAACGTTTTCGCCATTCGTTAACGCTACCTTTTAAATAGCGTTAACTGTCTTTTTGGCGAAAACCCAATGCGAAAAGCGAATGCAAAACATTTGCTACTTTTCGCTCTTTTATAAATATGCCCCCTAATACATTGTCATTGTCTTCCAAGGTACATCCCAACAAACTATAACCTAGGTCAGAATGGAATCCCCATGCTGAACTATATCACCAAGTACAGGACCAACAGGAATAGTGTTAAAGGGTTGTCAACTGAAAAAATTACTTTGAATCATCTTAATCTATAAATGAATACATGTAAGTAGCACTTACTGGTGTGTATGCTGCGACATGTCATAATCCAGTACTACGTGTTCCCCCTCACTGTCAGGCATGACCACTGTGAAGGCAAGCATGCTCTGTAATCCTATGAGACAGCACTGGAATAAAGACTTGCCAACAACGCATTTCACACATACCATCTGTCACCCCTAACTGCACAGCAGAAGAGTTTATGATAATAAGGCACGATTGACAGCGAAAATAAAAAATGCTACATATTATCTAAAGAAATAGGGGACAGATCAACAAAAAAATGGTAGAGTGATAGTTGGAAAAAATGATAGTTCCAGTAACGGGCAATTAAAAAACAATATTTCCAATTTAGATACCCTATATACTATCCAATCCAATGCACACTATGGGGCTATTTAATAAGAGGTGAACATTTTTGCCAGGGTTGTAATCTGAAACCAATCAGATAAAATGTTTTCTAACTGTAGTAGACCAGTAAAAAGGTAACACCTGATTGGTTGAGGCAAATGAATCCATATTTTATACATTAGATATCACTTGGTCTCTTTTTCTAGGTCTATTTATTACATATCATTCTCCTATTTTGGTCCTTGTTGGACTATCTGTATTTCCACACGACTGTAACTTACCTTCATTCCTGCTGCAGCTGCAGGACCCCCAGGATCGACAGCTTGTCGTGGCATGGATTACTACCTCGTACCACGAATCCCCATCCTACCGCGTCGCTGACAATCTGCAAGAAAAAGAGATCCATTCAGTTTTCTTCATACAGCGCAACCCCAACTTACGCGGTTTTCATTAATAAGCCCTGTCACCTCACCTTACATGGTTCCTTTAATTAAAGGAGAACTAAAGTCTCCAGACAACATTGTCCCAATAGACAAAGCAGATTCACAAACATACAACATGCTGGTGTCTCACAACTCCCTTTGCTTTGGATGCTGGGGGATTTATGAAATAAACCCGTGGGTACTATCAGTCAGCTTTCATAATCCACCTTAGTTGGTACTCCCAGCTGAGTGTACGCAGTACACGTCACATGCTTTGTAGTGCTCAGATCAAAACAAGGAAGCTGCAGATTTGCCTCCTAGAAGCTAAGAGCCAATCATATAACAGCGAAGAGATCCTCTCATTCCCTGACAGAACAGGGATTTCATGCAGTTTTGTGTCAACATATTTAAATGCTCCTATCCCTAACAATGATATTTCCTTTGATTTTCATACAAAAAAGAAAAGTAATCTTTGCAGGATGGAAGAAACAGAATTTTACATTTCAGTGAAAATTAAAAGTAAGTTTGGGGAATTAAACCTGCAACCCTTTTGTACTTTTCTTGCTAAAAGAAAAAGTTATACCACTATCCCAATGGAGCTACCATAGATTAATTGTATATATAGAAGCTTTATCTGTTGCCAGGAACATTGTATCAACCAAAGAGGTCTGGGGATTAGAACCCATAACCTTGTGGGCTGTGTGTTTCTAAAACATGAATTTAGACTGATAAGCCACCACTGTATATGCAAGGGATACAGGTACAGGTAAAACGAGCGGACTATTTTGTATTGTAATCTAAGAGACGTCATAAAAAAAATGAGGCAGACCATCTGGTTTTTCAAGTTTCTACTGTTCACAGCATCCCCAGAAAACATTTGGATCACTTACAGTTGAGTCTTTCGTGTGTAAGGAGCCCCTGGAGTCATAAGTTCATCCAGAGAGACAGGCCTCTTTAACACTGCAGGAAAAAAACAGTATCATGTGGACTCCATACTAAATTTATATGAACAAGTCCCATATATATAATAGTATAATTAGTAATCTGAACTAGTAATTTAAATGGCAACTGTGGTCTTTGAACAAGTTAGGGTTAAATAAAAGCTTGCAGCTTTCTCTTAAAGAGCCGTGGGTCAATCTCTTACTGTAGTGTGAGAAATTATAATGCAGGGAATTTTCAAACTTCCTGCTTCCAGTAGCTCGAGTGACATTAGCTGACCCTCTGCTCTGTCCCCAGGGGAGGAAACATGCCTATTTAATAATTATGCTGGGAAAGTACCTGCACAGACATAAACAAAAATGATTAATGCAGACAGAGGCTGATCACCAGACTAAAAGCTGGTCACATGGTTCAAGTTGCCAAAAACAGGAATAGGATATTTTTTTTGCACAATCGCAGCACACGACAACGCACAATAGCATGCCGGAAACACACGACACGTGCAATAGCACGCCGGAAACCACACAACAACGCGCAATAGCAACGCCGGAAACACACGACAATGCGCAATAGCACGCCGGAAACAACGACAATGCGCAATAGACGCCCGAAAACAACGACAACGCGCATAAGCACGCCGGAAACACACGACAACGTGCAATAGCATTCCGGAAAATGTTTCTGTTGTAATGTAGATCCGCCCTTAGTGCCCTACCCTCAACATTCCCCTTAGGCTGGGCCACACTACAACGCACCAAATCGCGCACACAATTGCGAGCATTATCGCACGCATTGTGTGTGCGATTTCTGTGCGTTGTTGCACGTTGTTCTGTGTTTGCTCATGCGTTTTTATAACTTCTTAAAACACATGCTTTTGTGTAAAAAAAATGGTGCAAGGAACCACAAACGCAATTGAGTGCATCGGAAATCACGGGAATTATTGCGTTCCCACGATTTCCATGTAAACCAAAATCTCATGCGTAAAGCGTTAGTGGGTGGCCTAGCCCTTAAATAGGTAAAATATTGAGAATGCATTGCACAGAGCTGTGCCAAACCAGGCTCACTTCATTATCCTCCCCCTGTAGTTCTTCTGTACTTGGATTTGTACAAAAAAGTGTGGTCAGTGCTCAATTACACAAATAGTTTGTTCTTTTATAGGGGCAGGTGTTAACTGTGTATAAGATGTGTACCCGTGTCTTGATCTGTTTGAATGCACTGATATCACATGTTCTACATATGGCCAATCAGATACCAAATAACAACCCCCAGCATGCCATGTACTGTCAGATATTGAAGGATGGAAGTGGGGTGGACAATGTTGTGTGTTAAATATCCTATATCTGCCTCTGTCCATGTGCTTATAGCTTATCAATGAGCAAACAGATGGCTTTAGGGTGCAAAGGGACAATAACAGGAGGCAGAAGTATTTTTGTAATTTGAGTTTTTATAAAAATATAGTTACTTAAAGCTTAACGGCTAATGAGATAAGACAAAATAAGACTGTTCCAGCAAGAGTGGTATTATTTGTACATGCAGGATATCATTTAATAATAATTAAAGATTTAGAGATCATTTCTGTTGATACCGGCCCTTTAAGTGAAGTTGTGTGTCCTTGTGCGTGCGGTACAGGATCTACCAAAGCTACAGTACAATGTTACCCTGACGAGCATTATAGGTTTTGTATAGTCGGTTTGCTGTTTCACCCTTGTGCACTGCATATCTCTGGCAGCATATTGTTTAGAGCAAAGATAGAAAAGGGAATGATTAAATGACACAATCAGTTTTACAAGGCTGCTGTGAACTTGTAGTCACTGTGTTGGGTGTGTAGATCTCCTAACATTCCAATGAGGAGGATAAAAAACATTTTTTCTGACAGAGCCCAGTAAGTCTGAGGCATGCACTCTGATTAACGGATCGCATGCGCAGCGCACAGCAGCGCACTAGTGTGGCCACTGCAATTGGGCCACACTAGTGTGCACTTTTATAGTGTACTAGTGTGACAGCCTTAATTGTGATTGAAACTTAGTGGGAGATATAAAGTAGTCACATTGGATGGGTGACTCTTATTTCCAGGATGAAGCTCACTGAGCATGCCCAAGTCAGTGGCTTTGAGAAGAGGGCAGTTAGGCTAAGGCTCACTAACATAAAAAAAACTGAACACAATTGCATGTTTTTTTCTGTGCGCTTGTGTCCCATTCCCATTTCCAAAATTAAAACTCATGCAATCTGCCCACAAAATTTGTGATTTCATGGTGAATTTTAAAAGCGCCAAGAATGCAGCACACACTTGAGGACGACATATTAACATATGGTAACAGTCGGATAAAACAAAAAGAGCCCATGGCAATGTGGCCTAAGGCTGGGTAAACAGGGGACTATTATTTGTTCACTTTCACTTCGAATGAGCACTTGGCCGGAACAAATGACTGTCGGTTGCGGCAATAGTGGCTGCAGCCACTATTCGATATTTCCAGGTGACCAACCAATCCATGGCCAGAAATATCTGCTGGTCTGACCCAGCCTAAAACCTGGGGGACTTAGATTAAACACATGTATCTTACATAGCTTTAACTAGATGTGTTAATGGGCCGCAACCTAACTATTTCCTAGTCAATTTCCTTAAGGGACAAATAGATTCTCTAAACTGATGTGAAGTGATTTGCTAATTGGTTAAATCTGAATGGATAATAATCATAATAATAATAACAATAATAATCATAATAGAAATAACACTATTACCGGTATTAATAATAATTATTCATAATATTAATAACCGTATGGGGTCCTTACAGGTGCTGTTTCTGTGTCCTTAACCCTAGTTAACAAACAGCAGTATATAAATAATAAAAATAACAACAATAATAATAATGAATAATTATAAAATAATAATAAAAAATAATAATAAAACATTATTATAATTAATTAGAATAACAAGTTATAGTAATAACTAGATAAGCCTGTTACATTAACGGGCGATAGAAGCCAGAGTACCACCTCTGTCCCGCAGCCTGAGTCCCACCCTCTGTCCGGCAGCCAGCGTCCCTCCCTCTGTCCCACAGCAAGTCCCTCCCGTTCATCAGTCAGTCTCTCTCTCCCCTCTGTCCCACAGCCAGTCCCCCTCTGTCCCACAGCCAGTACCCCCCCATCCCACAGCCAGTCCCCCCTCTGTCCTACAGCCAGTCCCCCCTCGTCCCACAGCCAGTCCCCCTGTCCCAAGCCAGTCCCCCTCTGTCCCAGAGCCAGTTCCCCCTTCAGTCCCATAGCCATAGCCCCTCTGCCCACAGCCAGTCCCCCCTCTGTCCTCATCCAGGCTCTTGGGGTGTACCTGCAGGGGCCCCTGACCCCCTCCAAGGTGCCTCCCGCGATCAGCCATTTTAAACAGTTGATTGCGCGTATGAATGAAACCTACACGCGATCAGCTGTTTAAAAGACAGGACCCGAACTTCTGGTTCAGTTCCGGGAAGGTTGGGTCCGGTCTTTTAAACAGCTGATGCGGGAAGCATCTTGGTCTTGTAATGGGCCACTACATCGCTGGCAGCAGATCGCACTGCTCCTTCCTCCTCTCTTAAAATGGTGAATAGGAGAGGGGGAGGGAGAGAGATCTAGCGCCCGTTTTTTTAAACTGGCTAGTTAATAATAATAAACAGGCCCATTCTTCCTTTTCTGAGTGGATACAATAAGGAGTTATGTAATAAGAGGCACACAAGTTATAGCAATCTGCAGGAGCCAATCAGATGTTTTTTAACTGGTCTACTGCAGTTATATAACATTGGTTGGTTGCTGCAGTTCAAAAGCAAATGTTTAAACCCTAAAATAAGACAAGTGTGCAGTGGTAAAAAAAAACTTTGTCAGAACATGTTTCATCCTTTAAGCTCGTCCACAAGTGCAATTTGCCACTCAATGCCTGACGAACAAGCGGTGACGGATAGTTAATCACAGCTGTGGTTGGCCCATCAATGACGCAAGATCAAGTGGCCACACACATACGATTACAAGACAAAACAGTAATTCTTCGCCCACTTATTCAACAGGCATCGGGCAGCAAATCGCACAGTGTACGAGGGGATAAGCTTATATCTTAAGCTTGGCCTAAACATTAGCATGGGAAATGTTTGTTTTGCATTGAATCCATTGGCTAGGTTGACCTACCTGATTTGGGTTGCACAGTACGACCGGGGTGGCTGTGCTGAGGGTGGAGCTGTTGGTGAAGAAGCCACCACTGTTATTGTTGCTCATACTGCTCCGCCTCACTGCAGATACTATCTTAATCTCTCTCGTCGGACATTACTGTAAACCACAAAACATGTCATTATAATTAGAGATAGAGGTCTGGTAGATCTGTCGGACAGGATACTGGGCTTATATAGGCCCATTGGACCAGGAATGATGCTGGCCATACACTGGCTCACAATAATACGTGGATTATTCCAACGTGAACTATGTATTGACTTTCAATGGAATTACCACTAAGTGGGCAAATGAGTTCACAGGTTACCATAGACGCAGTAGCCAATCAAACGTTTTCTAACTGTAGTAGACCAGTATAAAGGTAACATCTGATTGGTTGAGGCAAATTAATAGCACAGGTTTTTAACCTCTTATTCAATACAATACAATAACATTTGTAAAGCGCTTTTCTCCTAAAGGACCCAATAAATAATGATGAATAATGGAAGTAGGTCTCTCCCTGTTTCATAGGTAGAAATACCAATATGTGCTGTGCTGGGTGCTGCTAGGTTGCCACAGCCAATGGCAGGTAATCCAAAGTAGAAAATCACTAATAGCGCACACTAGACTTTATTCAGCAAATGTGTTTATCCACCCGTGACGCTTCGTCACATGACACCTTCTTCAGAATTAATAAAGTGATACAGTGATATAGGGTTTATATAGAGTGGAGCAATGTACCTTAAAGTAACTGGCTCCACTCTATATAAAACCTAGTTGCACTGTATCACTTTGTTAATTCTGAAGAGGTGTCATGGTGAGCGCTATTACTGATTTTCTAATCATATCGAAGGTCAGAAGTATGTGGACAATCTATTATAGAGTCAGGGCAGATATAGGAAAACATAATCTGTCCATCACAACATCTTGTAGGTTTAGCACCATCATACTGGGAAATAAACGTTGTTACTGAGAGGAAGCTCGTGGACTTGTCTTGACTTTGCTTGCGTAGACAAAAGGGGCTGTCATGACTTTCCGTCACACTCTGGGACCTCTCAATCAGAAGCTCCATGAATCTCGACGTCTCCTGAAGTTAACCTGAACTGGTTAAGCAGCTCGCTGTCTACAAAATGGTGCTTGTTGGAGACTATAGGAAAGAGAATGGGAAACAGCTCAGACAGGATCCAGAAGTCTTAGATCTGTCGGCCTCCCAATTCCATTACTCAGATGTAAACTATGATGCCCACCATGACTGTAATAACATGTTTTGTTCCCATTCCTTCTAGTTAGTAAACTTCCGTCCTGTCACACCCCATTATTCTGTTAACTGGTGGTTTCCCATTCAGTGTATACAATGTGTGACAATACTGCCATTGATCTACATTATGTATGGGAGATAGACCATTGGCTGTAGCTTCATACATCATCAGTCATATCACCCCCCACTTTAAGATGAATGCAATGGCCCTCTATTGCTGGCCATATACTGGATTGACATTACTTTCTAAACTATTATTTGCAATCAGCATTGAATGTCAAACATAAATTAATTGGTCCAGACGGGAGGTAAGCAGGAAGTATGTCGTCTCTTCTTAGTTTTTTTACATTGCCAGTTATCTTAATTCATTTTTTGATAACGTAATGAAATGTAGCAATGAATTAAAGGGCCATCTTCTAGCTCCTCCCCCAGTTTGCCCTCCCCTTCATTAAGATATGCTTTCTTTGTCAGAGGCAAGAGTAGTGTCAGCGGACACAAACTAGGGAGGAGCCAGAGCGAAGCAAGTAACAGCATGAGTATAGAGTCCATTTCAATGGAGAGGGGGGAAACATATAGACAGATGTGTATATATTTCAATTCAGGTTATAGATTGCAAGATCCTTCATCACTTTTAGAATGTTCCATTTAATTTGTACATAAACATGGACGCTGCTTACAACCCAATCATTCTTTTAAACCTGGTTTTTATATAATGCAGAATGATAATAATAATAATTATATTATTATACAGCATACCCACAATACCCTGAAAATTTCACTTGGAGAAGCAGGATGAATTGTTCCTGATGTGACCTGGTAATATTTTGGCCAAACTCTAGATCAATGGCAAAATACTGATCATTATATTATTGCTCATTTTGTTAGATAAGTATTATATCATTCATGTAGCTAACATATACCAAAATGTACCATTTACCCAAACTGCAATCACATTGGTTCTCTGCAGTTGGGGATGTCAGTTCCAGTCAAGTTAGTCTATAGGGAGCAATGAAACTAATGCTGGCCATTCACTAATTAGATATTAGATAGATCCAACATTCAGCCTTGAATCTATCTATTATCTATACATCTAGGTGGTGCAGGAGTTGGGGAGGTCACATCATGTTTAAGATCTGGACAGAGATGTTCTCAAATCTGCAGACCAGGATCCCCTTCCATGATCGTTTAATCGAATTAGGAATTTAAGCAGTTTCATTTTCCGGAATTGGATGTGACTCTACGTCCAGCAGTTTTCCTTGATCCATTGAATAGATGTTTAAAAAGGAATTCCCAAACTTTCCAGCTGTTGAAACAAATGTTCCAACAACCAACTGGCATTACATTAACATTCTGTAATTTACACATATAGCATACCATTTTTAAAGGAGAAGTTACGGTATGTCTAAAAAAATTCCTTCTGACATATAACCTAGAAAACATCTGCTTAAAAAAATAATATCATTTGCTATTCTAATACCTGTTGATACATCAATGGAGTTCATTTAATCTCCTCTCCTTCCCATGTCCTGGGAAACCTCAATACACTTGGGGCCAACCTCAATACACTTGGGGCAACCTCAATACACTGGGGCCCAACCTCATACACTTGGGGCCCAAACTCTATACACTTGGGGAGCAACCTCTATACACTTGGGGCACAACTCTATAAACTGGGGCACAACCTCAATACACTTGGGGCACAACTCTATACACTTGGGGTCCACCTCATACACATGGGGGCAACCTCTATACACTTGGGGCGCAACCTCTATACACTTGGGGCACAACCTTATACACTTGGGGAGCAACCTCTATACACTGGGGCACAACCTCTATACACTTGGGGCGCAACCTCTATACACTTGAGGCACAACCTCAATACACTTGGGGCACAACCTCAATACACATGGGGCGCAACCTCTATACACTTGGGGCGCAACCTCTATACACTTGAGGCACAACCTCAATACACTTGGGGCACACCTTATACAATTGAGGACAACCTCAATACACTTGGGGCGCAACCTCATACACTTGGTAAACACAGAGAAGGATAGGATCCTGCACACCTAAACATCAGGTAAGTAAACAATTATTCCATGCTGGGTGCTCTAAGCTCTGTAGCAACAGACAGTATCGCAAGAGGTAAGACATCTAGGCACACCAGTCTTAGTGATGGAAGTTGTTTGGTCTGAGGAAGGAACCACACAGGTTCCGAAACGTCACTATTAAAGGACACTTTCCATCACTAAGAATGGTGTGCCTAGCAGTTCTTACTCTTTCAATACACTTGGGGCGCAACCTCAATGTAATGGGGGCACAACCTCTATACACTTGGGCAAAACCTCTTACACTTGGGGCACAACGTCAATACACTTGGGGCACAACTCAATACACTTGGGGCGCAACCTTATACACTTGGGGCACAACCTCTACACTGGGGCACAACCTCATACACTTGGGGCGCAACCTCTATACACTTGGGGCACAACCTCTAAACACTTGGGGTGCAACCTCTATACACTTGGGGCCCAACCTCTATACACTTGGGGTGAACCTCTATACACTTGGGGCACAACTCTATAAACTTGGGGCACAACCTCAATACACTTGGGCACAACTCTATACAATGGGTCAACCTCAATACACATGGGGCGCAACCTCTATACACTTGGGGCCACACCTCTATAACACTTGGGGAGCAACCTCTATACACTTGGGGCACAACCTCTATACACTTGGGGCGCAACCTCTATACACTTGAGCACAACCTCAATACACTTGGGGCACAACCTCTATACACTTGAGGCACAACTCAATACACTTGGGGCGCAACCTCAATACACTTGGTACACAACAGGAGAGGTAGGATCCTGACACCTAAACATCAGGTAAGTAAACAATTATTCCATGCTGGGTGCTCTAAGCTCTGTAGCCAACAGACAGTATCGCAAGAGGTAAGACATGCTAGGCACACCAGTCTTAGTGATGGAAAGTTTTGTTTGGTCTGAGGAAGGAACACACAGGTTCCGAAACGTCACTATTAAAGGACACTTTCCATCACTAAGACGGTGTGCCTAGCATGTCTACCTCTTTCAATACACTTGGGGCGCAACCTCAATGTACTGGGGGCACAACCTCTATACACTGGGGCACAACCTCTATACACTTGGGGCACAACGCATACACTTGGGCACAACCTCAATACACTTGGGGCGCAACCTCTATACATTGGGCGCAACTCTCATACACTTGGGGCACAACCTCTATACACTTGGGGCACACATCTTACATGGGGCGCAACCTCTATACACTTGGGGGACAACCTCTATACACTGGGGAACACCTCTATACACTTGGGGCACAACCTCTATCACTAGGGGCGCAACCTCTATACACTTGGGGCGCAACCTCTATACACTTGGGGCACAACCTCTATACACTTGGGGCACAACCTCAATACACTTGGGGCGCAACCTCATACACTTGGTACACAACAGAGAAGGATAGGATCTGCACACCTAAACATCAGGTAAGTAAACATTATTCCATGCTGGGTGCTCTAAGCTCTGTAGCCAAACAGACAGTATCGCAAGAGGTAGACATGCTAGGCACACCAGTCTTAGTGATGGAAAGTTTTGTTTGGTCTGAGGAAGGAACCACCACGGTTCCGAAACGTCACTATTAAAGGACACTTTCCATCACTAAGACTGGTGTGCCTAGATGTCTTACCTCTTCAATACACTTGGGGCGCAACCTCAATGCACTGGGGGCACAACCTCTATACACTTGGGGCACAACGTCAATACACTTGGGGCACAACCTCAATACACTTGGGCGCAACTCATACACTTGGGGCGCAACCTCTATACACTTGGGGCACAAACTCATACACTTGGGGCACAAACTCTATACACTTGGGGCACAACCTCTATACACTTGGGGCACAACCTCTAACACTTGGGGAACAACCTCTATACACTTGGGGCACAACCTCTATACACTAGGGGCGCAACCTCTATACACTAGGGGCGCAACCTCTATACACTTGGGGCGCAACCTCTATACACTTTGGGCACAACCTCTATACACTTGGGGCGCAACCTCAATACACTTGGGGCACAACCTCAATACACTTGGGGCGCAACCTCAATGTACTTGGGACACAACTTCAAATACACTTGGGGCAACCTCTATAGATTGGGGCAAACTCTAACACTTGGGGTGCAACCTCATACACTTGGGGCACAACCTCTATACACTGGGGAGAACCTCTATACACTTGGGGCACAACTCTATACACTTGGGGCACAACCTCAATACACTTGGGGCACAACCTCAATGTACTTGGGGCACAACTCAATATACTTGGGGCACTACCTCTATACACTGGGGCACAACCTCATAACACTGGGGGCACAACCTCAATGTATTTGGGGCACACCTCTATACACTTGGGAGCGCAACTCAATACACTTGGGGCACAACCTCCATACACTTGGGGCACAACCTCAATGTACTTGGGGCACAACCTAATACACTTAGGGCACAACCTCTATACACTTGGGGTGCAATCTCAATACATTGGGACAACTTCAATACACTTGGGGCACAACCTCAATGACTTGAGGCACAACCTTATACACTTGGGGCACAACCTTATACACTTGGGGCACAACCTCAATACACTTGGGGCACAACTTTAATACCATTGGGCACAACCTCAATGTACTTGGGGCACAACCTCAATGTACTTGGGGCACAACCTTAATACACTTGGGGCACAAGCTCTATACACTTAGGGCACAACCTCTATACACTTGGGGCACAACTCAATGTACTTGGGGCACAACCTCTAACACTTGGGGCCTAACCTCTATACACTTGGGGCGCAACCTCTATACACTTAGGGCACAACCTCTATACACTTGGGGCAAACCTCTATCACTTGGGGCACAACCTCTATACACTTGGGGCACAACTCTAACTCAACCTATACATTGGGCAAACCTCATACACTTGGGCACAACCGTATACACTTGGGGGACAACCTCTATACACTTGGGGCACAACCTCTATACACTTGGGGCACAACCTCTATACACCTTGGGCACAACCTCATACACTTGGGGAACAACCTCATACATTGGGGCACAACCTCTATACACTAGGGGCGCAACCTCTATACACTAGGGGCGCAACCTCTATACACTTGGGGCGCAACCTCTATACACTTGGGGCACAACCTCTATACACTTGGGCGGCAACCTCAATACACTTGGGGCACAACCTCAATACACTTGGGGCGCAACCTCAATGTACTTGGGACACAACTTCAAATACACTTGGGGCACAACCTCTATAGACTTAGGGCACAACCTCTATACACGTGGGTGCAACCTCCATACACATTGGGGCACAACCTCTATACACTTGGGGAGCAACCTCTATACACTTGGGGCACAACCTCTATACACTGGGGCACAACCTCAATACACTGGGGCACAACTCAATGTACTTGGGGCACAACCTCAATATACTTGGGGCACTACCTCTATACACTTGGGGCACAACCTCAATACACTTGGGGGAACCACTCAATGTATTTGGGGCACAACCTCTATACACTTGGGAGCGCAACCTCAATACACTTGGGGCACACCTCAATACACTTGGGGCACAACCTCAAGTACTTGGGGCACAACCTTAATACACTTAGGGCACCACCTCTATACACTTGGGGTGCAATCTCAATACACTTGGGGCACAACATTCAATACACTTGGGCACAACCTCAATGTACTTGAGGCACAACCTTAATAACATGGGGCACACCTCTATACACTTGGGGCACAACCTCAATACACTTGGGGCACAACTTAATACCATTGGGCACAACCTCAATGTACTTGGGCACAACCTCAATGTACTTGGGGCACAAATTAATACACTTGGGGCACAAGCTCTATACACTTAGGGCACAAACCTCATACACTTGGGGCACAACCTCAATGTACTGGGGCACAACCTCTATACACTTGGGGCCTAACCTCTATACACTTGGGGCGCAACCTCTATACACTTAGGGCACAACCTCATTACACTTGGGGCAAACTTATACACTTGGGGCACAACCTCATACACTTGGGCACCACTCTATACACTTGGGGCACAACCTGTATCACTTGGGGCACAACCTCTATACACTTGGGGCACAACCTGTATAACTTGGGGCAAACCTGTATACACTTGGGGCACAACTCTATACACTTGGGGCACAACCTGTATACACTTGGGGACAACTGTATACAACTTGGGGCACAACCTGTATACACTTGGGGCGCAACTCTATACACTTAGGGCACAAACCTATACACTTGGGGCACAAACCTCTATACACTTGGGACACAACCTATACACTTGGGCGGAACCTCAATGTACTTGGGGCACAACCTCTATACACTTGGGGCAGAACCTCAATGTATTTGGGGCACAACCTCTATACACTTGGGGCACAACCTCTATACACTTG
>JAACNH010006070.1:0-18365 GCA_019447015.1 Hymenochirus boettgeri
CACGGACGCAGCTGCCGGTCCCGCCCCCTGCTTTCAATTCCATGCAAGCAGAGGGCCTGAACACTGCAGCAGGGGAGAGAGGGCAGGAAAGTAAGAATCGGGGGACTTTCTAACAATTATATTAATGCGGTTGGGGCTGGGGGAGCATGCCCTACCACATATCAAAAGTTAAATTTTGGGGTGGACATGCCCTTTAAAAAAGCTGATCGCGGGCCCCCTTGGCCCCCCCAATGGCGGGAGCTGCTGTAGTGTAGGTACGCTACTGCTAACTGTGACTGCAAGCATGCTCAGTAATCACTGTGAGACAGATATTGGAGAGGGAATTTCCCACCATGCAATTCACACATACCAACTATCACCATTCCAGCTATAGCAAAACTGCCCACAGCAAGATGATAATAAGGCACTTGATTGACAGCTGAAATGTAAAATGTTTCAAAGTGATCAATCAATCCTACCTCCTTACAGTGTAGTTGTCCTTTAAATAAATAGAAAGTATGATAACATTTTAATCAAAGGGTTACAACTATGCATTATAAGTATAGTATTAAAGGGAAACTATAGTGCGTATAAATTATTTTGTAAAAACAGTTAAAATAAAAAGTACCCGAGGCAGAGAGGTAGGATTGGTGATTTTTACCTCCCATTAATATTTCTACGAGGAGCAGCAGGACAAAGAAAAATGTTTCTGCCAGTCTTCCTGTATGCTTCAGCAATATCTTTTATATAGAATGGCCCGGGGCCATAACCTGGCAGATGAATACTGTATGTGCTGTAGCTCCTCAACAAAACAAATATTGGGAGGTGGGAATAATCAATTCTATCTCTTTGCCACAGGTGCTTCTCATTTTTAAAAAGTTAATTTTCACAGTATAATATGCTGAAGATAGGCGCATGGTCGGACAGCGCACCTGACAGAGAAGAAGTGGCGGTAAGGTAAAGAGTGGAGCGGCGGTAAGGTAAGTTCGGCGAGACTGATGTGACATCTCTGAGAGACAATTTATTAGTTAACCGCTAAGTCTGGTCCACACCCATTAGCTTCCGGACTTTGCAAATGGGAAGATGCACTTCTTACATAGGGCGTCATTGCATAGGCCAGGCCTATCATCAGGATATATATATATATATACCCGATATATATATATATACCCGAAACACTACATGTTTACTACATGTACATACCCTCGGTCACTACCCTGATGACTCCATGCTCTTCACTTTATCCTTGTTTGTACTTATATCTGTGCTATGGACAGGAGCACACTTTGAAGACGTGAGTCTACCTTTCTTTCCTGTTTACTGGATTCATACACTTTGCTCACCTTATTGCTCTTGCAAAAGATCTAGTGAGCCTAATTTTAGGTAAAATTTTAACCATCGAGAACTTTCAACCCAGGTGTGAGGACCAAGCAGTAAATGTCTTCACCCTGGGTACTTTAATGGGAGGGGAGATAGAGTTGTCTCTTAATAACGTTTCATTTTTAGGGCTGTATATTATCAACAAAATATAATTCTATATGTTTATAGAAATGTGTATAGATTTGTGTATGGGAATGTTTTTGGAGAACTTTCAGTAGTATCTCTGAGATATAAAACATGTACCTTGACTTCGTACATTTCAGTGGTGAACGTTCATGTTCAGAATTTCCTGTAACAAACCCACCTATCTCCAGTTATTAGTAGTATCCACTCTTGGTGAATATGGGCAGCTTTAGGGTTTTATTTATAGATATAGTTATTGATAAGTAATTTAGATGTACAGTAGGTTTAATAGACGTGCCAATAGGTCAGTGAAACTTCCACCAAAACAGCCCAGTCAAGACCCCTTTTTGCGCATGCAAGATTATTTTAGCACGTGTTAACTAGCTTTTCCAAGATCCCCAAGGCTGCAAAGGGTGGCACAGCAAACCTGCAAATCACTCTGTATGTGGGTCACATGAGCTTGTGCTGCCATTTTACATTAGGGCTACCTTCAGATGTACTAAAACTACAACTCTCTGCATTCTGCAACCATGGAATGCAGGGAGTTTTAGTTTTCAAACATCTAATGAAAGTTAGATATCCCTGACATATAATGAGCATGATGCAAGGCTGTTCAGTATTCCCATTAGAATATGAAGAAGGCTGTATTGGTTTATATGTAGTTATACCGCATGTGTTTAAAGGGAATGTCAAACCTTGAAAATATTGGAAAATAGTTAATAATAATTAACTAGTAAAAATAGAGCACATTCAATTTTCCCCACCACCAAATTTCCCCACCCTGTCCCACTTTTTCATGCCACCCGGCTGGAAAAAAGTCTGGGGAGAACACTGGAGAGATAATAATAAGAAATCTTTTTTAACTCTGGGAGTTTCCCCGAGATATAAAAATTGCTTCAAGGTTTCATCAAGTATAAAAAAGATAACAACCCATTATGAAACATTCTGTTGGGTTCAGACCAGTGTTTTTAAGTTGCCCTTAAGCCATGGTTAAATCTCTTAAATTCCTTCCATTAGAAAAAATCCAGTCTTGTAATAAATTACATCTAGAAACTAAAAAGGTAAAAATAGATAATTTTTTAAAGGGGAACTGTGGTCCAAAAATGACTTTAGGTAAATTGCTAGGAATTGCTCTCCTGAGAATTTTTGCAATTTATTTTCATTGTTTATTTTGCATAGTTGAAGATATTTACATGTTTGTGTGTGATATGGCAGCAGCATCACCAGGTCCCCTGCACTTCCTGCTCTGAAACCATGTCAGTCAATCTGCCCTGTGTTTCCTCCTCCCCATTGCAGCCCCCCTGGTCCCTCCCACTCATGGACTCCATGGTCCCTCCAGTTGCAGACCCTCCCTTGGCCCATTCTCTTACAGCCCCATGTGGCCCCGCCCACTCACGGTTGCCCAAGCCCAGCCCACTCACGGGTGCCCAAGGCCTGCCAGGCGCAGATGCCTAAGCCCTGCCCAGCCAGGGGTGCCTAAGCCCCATCCACTCATGGGTACATAAGCCCTGCCCACTCATGGGTATCATGGGCCACTCAGACCCCCCCACAGGAAACTATGTGGAAACAGCCTTTTGAGGCAGAGTGAGAACTCTGCCTGAGAAGGCTGTTTTCACATACAGCACAGTCGGATCACATAGCAGCCTAAACAACCACCTGGTGCAACCGAGATCCTGAAACACATAGCCCACCCGGCCCTGCAACGAGCAAGCAGGCAGGCAATGAGTCACAGGAGCAGAGCACCGGTAAGAGTGCACTTTATTTCCCAGTAAAAAGTACAGTACTGTGATACTTTTAATGGACTAACCGTTTATTTTAGTAGACAAGCTTTCCAGGGATCAACCCTAGTCCATTAAAAGTATCACAGTTCTCTACTTTTTACTACATATATTGGACTAATACGCCAAACAACCTTTATTTCCCAGAATCCCCAGAGAATCACACTCATTACAGAAACTGAAGCAATGCTTTACCCACAGCACATCATAACAATAACTGACTCCCCCACAACCCACAACCATGGAACAATGGAAATAAAACCATTACAAATTTCTGAGAACAAAGACCCATATACCAACCAATCATCTGCCAAAACAATTTCAGAGGACACCTCACTTATTTCCATACAAATCCTAACAAGCCCAGATACTAAAGGTGACCATACATTAGGCCGATTTTATGTACAATCCAACATACAATCAGACATTTCCATCGATTGGCCGAAAAATTGCACATTTTCCCATTCTTGTCGTGCGACATTAGATCGTAAAATCAATTGTAATTACGATCGGGAAAGTCGGTTTTTAAATCGATTGGTAAAATGATTGTAAGTTCCGATTAAATGTGAATGTAATGTAACCTCACAATGGACGACATTAATCACAAAACAAATTGAATGTCGAACAATATTTATTGTACATCTTGGTACAATTACCATGGTACATCTGTCTATCAAAGTATCGGTCGGTTTAAGATCATAATTACGATCGTAATAGTGTATGGCCACCTTAAGAATGGACTACACCAAAGACTATCAAGATCCACCTGTAACAATTCCTGGGTTAACACAATTGTTTGCATCCTTCCAAAAGGCAATAAACAAAGACCTACATCAAGCAGTAACCGATTTGAAGAAATCTATAGAAAGTCTAGCTAGCAGAGTGTCGCCCAATGAAGCAAAACTAGACAACATTATCTCTGCACACAATGATTTAGCCAAGGGCCATAAAACAATTGACTTATTTAACAGGTTAATGGAACTGGAAAACAACCAGAAGAAACAACTTAAAGAGGAATTAAAGAAAACATCCATCCTGAACATATCCAATCCCATATTGCCATACTCTTCACCTTCCTATGTAAAGACTTAATAAACTATACCAGCTCCCCACCCAACATGACCTAAAGGTAGTGACCTTTAGATTTAGCACTAAGTAAGTCAATAGTCACTTTAGTGAGGGCAGTTTCCGTGGAGTGGTTAGGGCGGAAGCCTGACTGGAGGTGGTCAAAGAGAGAGAGTTAACAGACAGGTGATTAACTAGGTCAGCATAGACGTGTCTTTCCAGTAGTTTGGAAGCAAAAGGGAGTAGGGAGACAGGCCGGTAGCTGGAAAGAGCAGATGGGTCAAGGGAGGGTTTTTTAGGTATAGGGGATACAACGGCATGTTTAAATATAGAGGGAAAATACCAGTGGATAGGGACAAGTTAAAGAGAGAGGTTAGGGCTGGAATGAAGGAAGAGGAGAGTGGGGGAATAAGATGAGAGGGAATGGGGTCGAGGGGGCAGGTGGTGAGACATGTCCTGGATAGGAGAAATGAAAGTCCCTGTCTTATTATAGTGGTGAAGTATACACTAGTAAATGTTTATGCCCCCTATACTAAAACAATAGACTTTCTCATTCGACTAACAAAAAAATAAATAAATAAATAAATAAATATCAGAAAAGAAGCCAAGGGATATTTATTCCTATGCGGAGATTTCAACCAAATTGCAGATCTACTATATGGCACAACAAAAAAACGAGAACAGTACAACTAAACCCCCTTCTTCCATAACAAAGATCTCTATAGAGTATAGTCCCTTTCTTTAATATTTAATGCCCGCCATACGTCAAAGTACACAACTCTTATTCAAGAATTGACTACGGGGTGTCGGATAAATAACTACTACAGAAAATAACATCAGCTAAGATAGGACCGATCACTTGGTCAGACCCTGCACCAATACACTTTGTAATACAAGAAAACCAAAATAACAATCTTATTAGATCCTGGAAACTAAATCCTACCTAATTAACAATCAAAACTTAAAACCAGGATACATAACAAAATAAAAAATTCTCCTCCATCAATGATATAAAACAAATTTATCTTAGGAATACCATAAAGCATATACCAGGGGTATGCGGATACACCGTTGCATCGAAAGAGAAAAAAAAATCTTATACTATTATTAAACTAATACAAATCTTCGAGACAAAAAAAAACAAACACAACCATCGTCAACACTAAAACAACAAATAGACGATACACAAAACAAAAAGTTTACAGTATATAAATATCACAAGCAACTACACAGAATTAAAGCCACCTCCTACATCCAAAACAATAAACCCCCATCTCTATTAGCTAACCAACTAGAAAAGAGCAGAAAAAAAACAGAATACCATAACTAACTAATAAACAATACAACAAAATTACGAACCCCCAAGAGATAGCAAATTAATTTAGTAATTGCTACTGCAAATTATACAACCTGAAACAAAACAACCAAACCCAGATTTAGTACAACAATTTCTATACAGTAATACAGCACTATATAACAATGATATACAGTAATCGAGCACTATATACAATGATATACTTAATCAGCACTTATATACAATGATATACAAATACAGCACATATACAATGAATACAGTAATACAGCACTACTACAATGATATATAATAATACAGCCACTTATACCTGATAACAGTAAAATACAGCACTATATACAATGATATAGCAGTAATACAGCACTATATACAAGATATACGTAAAACAGCCCTAATCAATGATATACAAATACAGCACTAACTAATACAATGATATACAATAATACCGCCACATAACATGATATACGTAATCAGCACTATATACATGTATACAGTAATACAGCACTATATCAATGATCATACAGTAATACAGCACTATAACAATGATATACAGTAATACAGCACTACATACATGATATCAATAATACAGCACTATATACAATAATATACCAATAATACAGCACTATATACATGATAGACAGTATATAGCCTACATACAATGATATACAGTAATACAGCCTATTACAATGATATACATAATCAGCACTATATACAATGAATACTTAATACTACAGCACTACCACAATGATATACAATATAAAAGCCTATACACAAAGATATACAGTAATACAGCACTATACCATAATATACCATAATACATGCACTATATACAGGATATACAGTAATACAGCACTATATACAATGATATACAAGTAATACAGCACATAGCATAATATCAATAATAGCCAACTATATACAAATATACAGCACTATTACATAATACAGCAATCAGCACTAATACCAATGATATACAATAACACAGCACTATATACAAATATACAGCACTATATACATGATATACAGTAATACCAAGCACATAATAACAATGATGTTCAGTAATATAGAACTATAGACAATGATATACAGTACTCCATGCACTATATCCATGATGTACGTAATATAGAACTATAGACAATGATATACAGTAATACAGCACTATATACACAATGATGTACATAATATAACTATAGACAATGATATTACAGTATACAGCACTATATACAATGATGGTACAGTAATATAGAACTATAAGACAATGATATACAATAATACAGCACTATACATAAATGAGACATATTAGAAATGTACAATGTATACAATAATAAGCATTATAAAAAAATCACAATTATGTACAGTAATATAGAACTATAGACAATGATATACAGTAATACAGCACTATACACAATGATCTACAAGTAATACAAGCACTATATACAATGATGTACAGTAATTAGAACTATATACAGATTTCAGTATACGCATAATATAATGATATACAGTAATACCACTATATACATATGTCTAATATAGAACTATAGACAATATATACATAATACACACTAATAAATGATTACAGTAATAGACTTATACAATTATATACAATAATACAGCACTATATACAATTATGTACAGTAATACAGAACTATAGACAATGATATACAGTAATACAGCACTATAGACAATGATATACAGTAATACAGCACTATATACAATGATGTACAGTAATATAGAACTATATACAATGATATACTGTAATACAAGCACTATATACAATGATGTACAGTAAGTATATAACTATAATACCACTGATATACAGTAATAAAGCACTATCGATCCATGATATTACAGTTAAATATAGAACTATAGACAATGATATACATAATAACAGCAACTATATACAATGATTACAGTAATATAGAACTATAGACTAAATATACAAATATACAGCACTATATACAATGATGTCCAGTAATAGAATATAACAATGATTCCATAATACAGCAATTATATACATTATGTCAGTAATATAGAACTTAGACATGATATCAGTATACACACTATATACAATGATATACAGTAATACAGCACTATATAAGTATAACAAAGCATATGTTACAGTGTATAATATAGACATGATATACAAGTATATACCAGTATAAACAGCGGGGGGGGGGGGAACTATAATATAAACTTATGATTAGTATCATTAATACTAGCACTATTACAATATGTTACAGACGTAACTAGGACAGAATACTATAGACAATCGCACTATATACAAGTATATCAGCATATAGAACTATTGAATATACATATACACATCATATACAATGATGTCAGTAATATAGAACTATAGATCAATATATACGTGTATACAGCCTATACAATCATATACTGCTAATAACAGCACTATTGGTTGAGCAATGAACTATATACAATGATATGATCAGCAACATAATTTATACAGACTATACCTGATATAGCCACTTTACTGATAACTTATCAGCACTATATCGATGATATATATAATACCGCACTGTATACCTTGATATACCAGTAATTCAGCACTATATGACAATGATATACCATACAGCACTATACAAATGGTATAACCGTAATACAAGCACTATATACCAATGAATAGTATAGTATATTATTTGAGTTGACAAAGACATACGTCCATCCAGTCCAACCCATCTAACATATCTCATTTCCTGCCTACCTGTTTGATCCAGAGGAAGGCAAAAAAACCCACCAATTTATGAAGGGGAAAAAATTCCCCTGACTCCAAGTGGCAGATCCGAATTTCCCTGGATCAACTCTACTTTATGTATCAATACCAGAACTTTCAACATTCCTTGTTTGCGAAAACTCAATCCAGCTTTTTTTTGAAACTACCAATGAACCTGCCATTACAACGTCCACTGGAAGACAGTTCCATAGCCTTACCGTTCTCACGTGAAAAACCTTTCCGAGCTGAAGCCCTAAACCTTTTTTCTTCAAGTCGTAGGGATTTCCTCGTGTCCTGACATGTTCTATGGTGAACAATGCCCCCAATTAGTTTATTGTATGGCCCGTTAATGTATTTATACACATATCTCATACCCCACGCAAGCCCTTTTCACAGCGTACATAATTGAACTTTTCCAGTCTCTCTTCATATTCAAGCTCCCCCAATCCCCTTATTAATTTAGTTGCCTTCTCTGAACCCTTCCATTTCAACGATGTCCTTTTGTACACAGGATTCCAAAATTGCACTGCATATTCCAATGAGGCCTTACCATCTTTGTAAAGAGGGAGAATTACATTTTCTCCTCCCTTGAATCCATACCTCGATTTATCAAGACAAACCATGCTGGCTCTGGCTGTTGCCGCCTGGCACTGCTTGACTACCTTTAATTGTTTTATCCACAAAAACGCCAAGATCCCTTTCCAACAGATTCACTTAACACAGAGCCATTTATAGTATAGTAGTCACAAGTATTTTTAAGTCCAAAAAAAATGCATCCCTTAATTTTATCAACATTTGAATTTCATCTGCCACTTAGCAGCCCAATGTGATAATCTATCTAGATCCCCTTGCAACGATTGCACATCCTCTGAAGTTTTTTAATGGTCGACAAAGTTTGTGTCGCAGCAACACAGAAACCCTGCTGACAATACCCACTTCCAAATCATTAATAAATAATTAAATAGAGCGGCCCCAACACACAGAACCCTGTGCACCCCACTTAGCACTTTAGTCCATAATGATAAAGCCCCATTAACAACTACCTCTGCATCCTTCCTTAACCATTTTCTATCCATTACAATGTGACTCCCCAGACCAACAGACCCTTAGCTATTCATTAGTCGCACTATGGGGACTGTATCAAAAGCCTTTGCAAAAAATCCAGTAAACTACATCTACTTGCTATACCAGAGTCTAAATTTCTACTTACTCCTCATAAAGCCAAGCAAGTAGTTTGACAAGGATCTATTCCTCCTAATCCATGCTGGTTACTACTTAAATGTCAGTCCTCTCATACTCTAACGTGTTCCCTTATTAACTTTCCAGGATCTTCCCCACCACTGAAGTTTAAACTTACAGGCCTGTAATTAACCTGGCTGTGAACGACTACCCTTTTGATATTGGAATAACATCAGCCTTTTCCAATCCAGAGGCACACCACCGGACATTAGGGAATCACAAAATAAGAAACAATGGCCCTAGATAAAACTGAACTTGACTCCTTAATTACCCCGAGGATGTAATTTTATCCGGCCCAGTAGATTTATTAATATAACCTTCTTTATTATTTCTGTACCATATCCGGTTAACCAAGTGACTTGATCTTGTATACCTTATTGCTACTATACTCCCTATGATATCTGTACTTGGATCTTCTATAGTGTATACAGAGAAAAAAATTATTCAGACATTGCTTTATCGCCATCCCCGTAACTAACTTATCCTCATATTAATGGGCCACCATCTCAGTCCTCACGTCTTACTATTAAAGAACTTAAAAATGTTTTAGGCTTGTGATGCTTTCTTAGCTATACTAACTTCATTATATTTTAACTAGTTTGGATTGCTTCTAACACTCCTTGTTACAGTTTTTATACTCCTAAAGGCCCTTTCCGTGTCCCTCGGCCTTAAAGGTTTTAAATGCCTTTTTCTTCCTTACCATTTGCTCTTTACATCAGAATTCAGCCACATGGCGCGATTTATTTTTTTTACATTATTTCCCAAGGGTATAAATTTAGATGTGAACTGGCTTAAAATCCCTTGAACACAGTCCACTTCTGTTTCAGGTACCTTTACCTATTAATACATTATCCCAGTTGACATTACTGAAGAGCTGCTTTTATTGGGAAAATTTGCTTTCCTTGAAATTAATGTCTTTGTTAACCCACGCACTTTTGCCTTTCGATAACAAAGTCCAAATGTCACTATTCATGGCACTTTCCCTAAGACCTCCAGTTACCTTTTATATCTATATGCGCTCCCCATGTTAGATATTACCAGATCCAACAGAAGCTCCTTTTCTAGTAGGAACCTCAACCACCTGTGAGAGAAAATTATCCTGCATCAATTCAGGAACTCACGCCTTTTTTCTGTGATGGCATTTCCACCACACCAATCAATGTGCCAGGTAATTGAAGTCCCCATAATGAGCACACTCCCCAAACTTGCAGCCTTGCCAACTGCATATGAAGTTGACTCACCTCCTCTCTGCTAGCATTTGGCGGCTTATAGCAGACAACCAACAATGACACTTAACCACCCCTTTCTTTGCCCTAATTCCACCCATATTGCCTCCACTTTATCATCCATATCACCATTGTTATCTTCTCTTTAAATTTGCTTCATTCTTTTTTAACCATACCCCATAACTCTCCCCCCTTTCCTTTTTTTTCTGTCCTGCCTAAAACAAGGCATATCTTCTATTGTTACGCCCAGTACGTGAGAATGTTACAGCCAGCGTCTGCTATCAAAGGGGGACCTATTAATCATACATGTTCATCTCAATAGCCTCATTCACATTTGTCAGACGGCTTCTCGCATTTTGCAAAACAACATTTTAGATTATGATCCGATTTCTTCCGTACACTTTGATACACCATTCCACCGATCCCTATGCTAGCCCCACCCTCCCCTTTCCACCCACCACTGGCCATCTACACCCGTGCTTTCCTCCTGGCAATCTATCCCAGTAAGACTGCTAATACCCTCCCCCCCCCAAACCTAGTTTTAAACTCGCTATCTATCTATCTAACTCTGCATCTATCTGCTAACTGCTATCTATCTACTAACTCTGCTATCTATCTATCTATCTATCTCTCTATATCTATCTATCTCTCTATCTATCTACCCTATCTATCTATCTACCTATCTATCTATCTTCTATCTATCTATCTATCTATCTATCTATCTCTCTATCTAATCTCTACCTCTATCTATCTTCTACTCTGCTATCGATCTATATAACTCTGCTATCTATCTATAACTTTAATCTATCTTCTCTGCTATCTATCTATCACCTGCTATCTACTATTCTATCTATCTATCTATCTATCTAGCTATCTAACTGCTATCTATCTATCTCTTTTCTTACTCTGCTATCTAACTGCTATCTATCCTAATCTATCTCAATGCGTAGGCTCTGCTGCTAGTACTGCTACGGTGCCGCCTACCTACTGGACTCCCCCCTTATATCTCTTCCCTCTCTGCGCGAGCGTGCCCAGAGTGTTTGTGCAGCCGGGAAACACCGGAAATTCGGGCACTTGTCAGGGCACAGGCAGTTAAGACATTCGTGGGCCTATTTGCCAACATCCGGGGCACTCCCCCGAAGTGTTTTTAACGTAGATTTCTTTGTTTTACGCATTTCCAGGCAATGTCGAAAAGGGATGTTATTAAGTTTAGAATACTGTTAAAGGCTATGTCCCACCCTAAAAGGAATTTTAATATTCTGCTCTCCCATGTCCCCCAGCCCAACCACATGTTTTGTTTGTTTCAAAAAGCTCCCCCAAACTCTTAACTTACCTCCCCGTGATCATCTCTCCTCCGCCGCACTGCCGGCCCTCTGCTGTGCGAGAATTGCAAGCAGGGGGCAGAACCCTTGCGTCGATTCCTTGATTGGCGAGTCGGTCAGACCATCACTGACGCGCTGCGTCATTCAGTGCACGGAGTTAAAGGGGCAGAGGTAAGTAGATTTGGGGAGCTTTTTAAAAAACAAAACTGCGTTGGGCTGGGGGACAATGGGGGAGCAATATTAAGGGGTTTTATGCTAGGTGGAGGGATGTAGAACGGGAGTGAGAGGAGGAGGGAAGGTGAGGGTGGAGGGAGGGGGTGCAGAGAGCATCTGCAGCACGCAATGGCAGGAATCTTCCGGGAGGTCAGGTACAGGCAGTTGTCCCTATATGGACCTGCTAACCTCCTGGTGGGCAGTTTTTGAGCACTTGGTTGGGGGGACTACCGAGTAAAACCAGATGGAGTTGGGATGTGATGTAAGATTAACTAACTACATGGTGGGGGCAGTATTGGGGGGATTATATGTTTGGGGGTGGTACAGCCCTTTAATGATAAATGTGTGTTGAGTTAAGCTGGCGGGGGGAGTGGGGCTGGCCTGTGGCTGACAGCGAGCGCCACTGCGTCGCACGGTCCAGCAGGAGACTCCTGTTAGAAAGGTTGTATTTTCTTTACTGTGCCAGTTGCCAACCACTGCAGGCATATTATACGTAACTAAAGACATGGTTACATAAAGAATTGTTTATAAAGCTGTGGCCATATTTTACAGACCAATTATATGAGAGTAGCGTTGTTTATTTCGGGGGGGGGGCAACAGAGAGGGGTTATAACGGAAAAACCGGGTTGTCCTGTCAAGAAATTGTTGTATGGACCAGTCAAAAGGGGGAAAATAAGCAGGTGGCAAACGTCCATGCGGGTACTAGGAACGGTTGCAGTAATATCAGACTGGGTGACTCAGGCTAGGGCAATCCATGTCGGAATTCACTTCTCTCGCGGCATCGAGTATGACAATGCGATCTAACCCTTTGCCAATCCCAGTTAGTATTATACCAGTATGACAATATCAGTCTTCCTTATGCGCTCCATAAAATGATCTGGTAAATCATCTGAAGGAGGAGTTTTCCACGTATCTTCCCCTGTTAGAGCTAGAGGCTGTGCACTATGCCTTTCAAGCATGTACTTACATAAAAGCTCTGTGGCAGCCCAATTTTATGTTGGAGAACAGCCGGGGGAGTTTGCCCCTCAGCCTACTGGGCCAGTCTTCCCTTGGCTCAGTGGTTAGTTATGGAGGCAGCAGACTGTACTAAAGTGGTTGTAAAGATATGTTATATGAGACAATACGCCTGAATTTGATAAATTGCTACTGTGTGGTCTTTTACATCTTCAACACACGTCATATTAGTACCGTTGTGACCGGCGAACGTCCATCGCCCAACATTCATATGAAAAAGAGTAAGAGCAATGATCCACTACTGTTCTCGGCTTCTCCAAAGATCACTTGGCGCATAAGTTTCTGCAATTACCGTCTTTCCGCCGACTGCGAACTATGATGGAAGAATGCGCAGCATTACGAGAACACGCAATATTACAAATATAAACCTTCTCATGTACACAAACGAACACTATCTAGGAGCTGTCACATTGCTCTTGTGTCCTCCAACCCCCCTGATGTCTACCCACATGTTTATTAACTGTAAGTATAACGAACATGTTGTTACTGGGGGAGATTCTCAGCTCCCCCAGTAACAACAGGTAAAATGTTGTTTTTGAACCATCCATCAAAAAAGTTTGTTTTTTTAACCCCCAACCCGACACAGGTACACACACCTACTGATCTACTTATTCCGTTACTGTGGCAGCCATACTTAAAGGGTAACTAAAGTCAAAAAATAAATTTTGACCAATTATTTAAAAAGTTTGTTTTTACTCCCACCCGACACAGGTACATATACCTACTGATCTATTAGCCATTACTGTGGCAGCCATACTTAAAGTGTAACTAAAGTCAAAAAAATAAATTTTACCAATTATTAAAAAGTGTTTTTGTTAACCCCAACCGACCCAGGTAGACACAAACTACTGATCTACTTATCCATTACTGTGGCACATATTTAAAGGGTACCTAAAGTCAAAAATAAATGTTGACCGAATCATCAAAAAGTTTGTTGTTTTTAACCCCCCACGGTTGGTAACAGGTACATACACCTACTGACCTAGACCTCCATACCGTGGCAACCATATTAAAGGGTAACTAAGTCAAAAAAACAATTTGACCAATTTTTTTAAAGTTTGTTTTTTAACCCCCAACCAACCAGGTAGACACACATACTGATCGACTTATCCATTACTGTTGGCGCCATACTTAAAGGGTAACTAAAGTAAAAAAAATTTTTGACCAATCATCAAAAAAGTTTGTTTTTTTAACCCCCACATGGCCAGGTACATACAACCTACTGACCTACCCCTCCATTACTGTTTACACCCATACCTAAAGGGTAACTAAGTAAAAAAAATGTTTGACCATCATCAAAAAAGTTGTTTTTTAACCTCCACATGGCAAGAGTTACATACACCTACTGACCTCCCCCTCCATATTGTGGCAGCCCTACCTAAAGGTAACTAATCAGCCAAATTCTTTGACCAATCATCCAAAAAGTTTTGTTTTTTAACACCCCAACCTACCACGGTACACACCTACTGAATCTAACTTATCCTTACTTTATCCATTACTTTTCAGCCATACTTAAAGGGTAACTAAAACACATTGGTAAAAAACACATTTTGACTCCATCATCAAAAGATACAGCAGAGATTCAATAGAAGTTCTTATCATTGAAAATGGTGCTAATTTGCAGAAAAAAGGTAGCTGAGGGTCCACTCCCAAATCTTTTAGAAAATTTTTATTGTGAACCACACATATCCACTTCACACGTTTCGGGGGATACCCCTTCTTCAGGTGAAGAAGGGGGTATCCCCCCGAAAGTTTATGTGGATATGTGTGGTTCACAATAAAATTTCTAAGATTTGGAGTGCGACCCTCAGCACCTTTTTCCTGCGAAACCATTGGTTCCTAAGGGAAGAACCTACAGAGGTGTCTGCACCCACAGTTGGGTAGAGTGCACCTCCACCATTGTTTATCCTGCTTGGTGCTAATTTTGCCCTAACCAATCAGATGTTAGTTTTTTTTGTCCCAAACAAGCGTTCACTACAAACTCATCATTCTCATTATTGAGTTTTAAAAATCTGCAGCAAACACCATATTCCATTCCAAAATGCAGCCCTCAAGCCAAATTCAAAGTTTATACTTAAACTTTCCCTTTCTAGTTGTATGTTATTGTATATAGTGCTTTATTATTGTATATCATTGTATGTAGTGCTGTATTATTGTATATCATTGTTTATAGTGCTGTATTATTGTATACTGTTGTATATAGTGCTGTATTATATATATATAATTGTATATATGCTGTATTATTGTATATCATTGTATTGGTGCTTGTATATTGCATATACCATGTGCTGTATTATCGTATACCTCATTGTAGTATAGTGGCTTGTATTAACTGTATATTATTGTATGTGGTTATAGTGCTGACATTGTAACGTATATCATTGTATATAGTTTGCTGAATAACGTATATCATTGTATATAGTGCTGTATTGTATATCATTGTATATAGTACTGTATTACTGTATATCAATGTATACAGTGCTGTATTAAGTTGTATACTGTTGTGTATGAGGCTGTGAATTTTATATATACATGTGGTAATAGTGCTGTATTATCTGGTATCTCATTGTAATGTGTGCTGTATTAATTGCATATACCAATAGTGCTGTATTATAGTATATCATTGTATATAGTGCTGTAATTACTGTTATTATTGGTATATAGTTGTACATTTGTAACTATATCATTGTATAATAGTGCTGAAGTAACTGATCTCATTTGTAATATGATGCTGTATATTCATTGTAATACCATTGTATAGCACAGTGCTTGTAATACAATTATAATCATTGTATATGTGCTGCATTATTGTATATCATTTCAGTGTAAGTCGAGGTGGCTGGTATTACCAGTTAATCATTTTATAATAGTCTGTATGTATATCAGTGGTGTATAATACTGTATTACAGTATATCATGTTACAGTGCTGTCATTTAGTTATATATCATTGTATATAGTGCTGTATTATTGGATGTTATTGTATATAGTGCTGTATTATTGGATGTTATTGTATATAGTGCTGTATTACAGTATATCAATGTATACAGTGCTGTATTATTATATATCATTGTATATAGTGCTGTATTACAGTATATCATTGTAAATAGTGCTGTATTATTGTATATCATTGTACATAGTGCTGTATTACAGTATATCGTTGTATATAGTCCTGTATTACAGTATATCATTGTATATAGTGCTGTATTACTGTATATCATTGTATATAGTGCTGTATTACAATGTCATTGTATATAGAACTGTATTATTATATATCATTGTATATAGTACTGTATTATATATCATTGTATATAGTGCTGTATTACTGTATATCATTGTATATAGTGCTGTATTATTGTATATCATTGTATATGGTGCTGTATTATTGCATATACCAAAGTGCTGTATTATTGTATATCATTGTATATAGTGCTGTATTACTGTATATTATTGTATGTAGTGCTGTATTACTGTATATCATTGTATATAGTGCTGTATTATTGTATATCATTGTATATAGTGCTGTACTATTGTACAGTATATCATTGTATATAGTGCTGTATAACTATATATCATTGTATATAGTGCTGTATCATTGTATACCATTGTATATAGTGCTGTATTACAATATATCATTGTATATAGTGCTGCCTTATTGTATATCATTGTATATAGTGCTGTATCATTGTATACCATTGTATATAGTGCTGTATTACGATATATCATTGTATATAGTGCTGCATTATTGTATATCTGCTATAAGCCGCCAAATGCTAGCAGAGAGGAGGTGAGTCAACTTCATATGCAGTTGGCAAGGGCTGCAAGTTTGGGGAGTGTGCTCATTATGGGGGACTTCAATTACCCTGACATTGATTGGTGTGGTGGAACTGCCATCACAGAAAAAGGTACCCTGACATTGATTGGTGTGGTGGAACTGCCATCACAGAAAAAGGTGATGAGTTCCTGAATTTGCTGCATTATAATTTTCTCTCACAGGTGGTTGAGGTTCCTACTAGAAAAGGAGCTCTGTGACTAGTGCACTGTGTCAGGACATGGTTTCCTCTTTACTATCCCAGTAGACTAGTGCGCTGTGTCAGGACATGGTTTCCCCTTTACTATCCTAGTTGAGTAGTGCACTGTCAGGACATGGTTTCACCTTTACTATCCCAGTTGACTAGTGCACTGTGTCAGGACATGGTTTCCCCTTTACTATCCCAGTAGACTAGTGCGCTGTGTCAGGACATGGTTTCCCCTTTACTATTCCAGTAGACTAGTTCACTGTGTCAGGACATGGTTTTTCCCTTTACTATCCGTGTTGACAAGTGCAATGTATTGGGACATGGTTTCCTCTTTACTATCCCAGTAGACTAGTGCGCTGTGTCAGGACATGGTTTCCCCTTTACTATCCCAGTAGACTAGTGTGCTGTGGCAGGACATGGTTTCCCCTTTACTATCCCAGTAGACTAGTGTGCTGTGTCAGGACATGGTTTCTCCTTTACTATCCCAGTAGACTAGTGCGCTGTGTCAGGACATGGTTTTATCCCAGTAGACTAGTGCGCTGTGTCAGGACATGGTTTCTCCTTTCTATCCCTGTAGACTAGTGTGCTTTGTCAGGACATGGTTTCTCCTTTCTATTCCAGTAGACTAGTGTGCTGTGGCAGGACATGGTTTCTCATTTACTATACCAGTAGACTAGTGTGCTGTGTCAGGACATGGTTTCCCCTTTACGATCCCAGAAGACTAGTGCGCTGTGTCGGGACATGGTTTCTCCTTTACTATCCCAGTAGACTAGTGCACTGTGTAAGGACATGGTTTCTCCTTTACTATCCCAGTAGACCAGTGCACTGTGTGAGGACATGGTTTTTCCTTTACTATCCCAGTAGACTAGTGCGCTGTGTCAGGACATGGTTTCCCCTTTACTATCCCAGTAGACTAGTGCACTGTGTCAGGACATGATTTCTCCTTTACTATCCCAGTAGACTAGTG
>JAACNH010006071.1:0-18364 GCA_019447015.1 Hymenochirus boettgeri
CATCAAGTGCTTTATATTAAAGGCATAGGACCTCCCATTAAAGGGGCGTGTTGGGGGTGCTATTACCACATGGAGGCTTGACCAAGCCTCCCAATAAATACATACAATACAAGAATTGGGGAAGCACTCCAATTAGGCTAATTTACAACTACATTTAGCGGAAGTGCTACTGATCTGGTCAAAACATTTATACAAACAGAAAAGATAATCAATGCACATTCCTAGGCCCCATACAATATCATATTATCTGCACACTGGCACACTTTATAAACAAAGGGGTTTTAGTATACTTACTGTGATCACATGAGAAAAAGCCTTCAACCACCACGTCAAGGTAACCTCAGCCTGGAAGGCTCTAATGTCTTAACCTTTTCAATTTCTTTTACTTCAATTACTAGCAAACTTTGCATTTCTCATTCTTACACACTGGATCCATATAACAGGCTTCTCCCTTCCTCAGCCCTTTGGCTTTTTAAAATGAGGGAAGAGGCATCCATGCTTTATATTAAAGGCATAGGACCTCCCATTAAGGGGCGATGTTGGGGTTCTATGTCCACATGGAGGCTTGACCAAGTCTCCCAATAAATACATACAATACAAGAATTGTGGAAGCACTCCAATTAGGCTAATTTACAACTACATTTAGCAGAAGTGCTACTGATCTGGTCAAAACATTTATACAAACAGAAAAGATAATCAATGCACATTCCTAGGCCCCATACAATATCATATTATCTGCACACTGGCACACTTTATAAACAAAGGGGTTTTAGTATACATTACTGTGATCACATGAATGAAAGCCTTCCAACCACGTCAAGGTAACCCCAGTCCTGGAAGGTCCTAACGTCTAACCTTTTCAATTTCTTTTACTTCAATTACGATTAGCAAACTTTTGCATTTCTCATTCTTACACACTGGATCCAATAACAGGCTCTCTCCTTCCCCCTCAGCCCTTTGGCTTTTTAAAATGAGGAAGAGGCCATCAAGTGCTTTATATTAAAGGCATAGGACCTCCCATTAAAGGGGCATGTTGGGGTGCTATTACCCCATGGACTTGACCAAGTCTCCCAATAATACTACAATACAAGAATGTGGAAGCACTCCAATTAGGCTAATTTACAACTACATTTGCAGAAGTGCTACTGATCTGGTCAAAACATTTATACAAACAGAAAAGATAATCAATGCACATTCCTAGGCCCCATACAATATCATGAATTATCTGCACACTGGCACACTTTATAAACAAAGGGGTTTTAGTATACATTACTGTGATCACATGAATGAAAAGCCTTCCAACCACATCAAGGTAACCTCAGCCTGGAAGGTCCTAATGTCTAACCTTTTCAATTTCTTTTACTTCAATTACGATTAGCAAACTTTTTTTGTAGGGGGTGGAGCTACCCTTTAAAGAATCTGACTGTCATATTTATCTAGCAAGCTAGCAAGATATTGTCTTGTATTAGAGGGGAATAGATTCAAGATAAAAAAAAATTATACTCTCTCTTTACAAGGCAATGGTAAGGCCTCATTGGAATATGCAGTGCAGTTTGTAATCCCATTTACAAAATGGACATCTTGGAATGGAAGCAGTTCAGAGAGGGAACTAAAAAAATAAAGGGAATGGAGAGGCTTGACTATGCAGGCAGATTAGACAAGTTAGGGCTGTTTACATTAGAGAAGCGACATTTGCATGGGGATATGATCACTATATAAATATATTTCATGGGCCATCCAATAAACTTTCGGGTGCATTGTTTATAATCGGTCAATCAGAGGACACGTGGACATCCTTTATGATTGGAAGAAAAGAAGTTTCATCTTCAGGTTAGGAAAGGTTTCTTTACAGTGAGAACGGGTGTGAAACTGTGGAACTGTCTTCCAGCAGATGTGACAATGGCAAGTAGCTTTAAAAGTGGGCTAGATAAGTTTCTAAAACTAAAAAATATTGAGAATAACTGGTATTAATACATATACTGTAGATCTGGTTGGTATTTAGGGATACTATAGGGGAACTGTGATCCAAAAATGACTTTAGAAATGACTAGAAATTGTATCCATGTGTCACAGAAATAATGTATTGCTGTGTGTTTAAACATGTTTAAAATGTACCCATCACTAGATGGCAGTCTTTCACTTTTACTTCAGCTATAAATAGCACTTTCGCACTTAGCGCTTATGATGTCTGATGAAGGTGGCATGTGACAGCAAAACTTTACATGTTTTGTGTTGAATAAAACATTTTTGGTTTGTTCACTAATAAGTTGGTGTGCGCTACTATTTTATGGATATTTCAAAAAATGATTTTAGGTAAATTAATAGGAATTGCTCTCCTGAGAATTTTTGCAATTTATTGTCATTGTTTATTTTGCATAGTTTTGAAGCATTTGTATGTGTGATATGGCAGCAGCATCACCAGGTCCCCTGGACTTCCTGCTTCCTGTTTTGAAACCATGTCAGTGGATGACAGTTATCTCCCCTGTGTCTCCTCCTCTCCTCCAATGGGTCAGTCATTTCTTTATATTTTGGGCTGTAGAGCACGTAGAGAGGTGGTTGATGGCTCATTTAAAGGTAGGAAACTGGACTTCATTTAAAACTCAACTTGTTTGGAGACCACAGTTCCCCTTTAATAATAATACTGTAGTTCTGGTGTGGATGGGGGATACAATATAATATTGAGAATTAGTAGTATTAATACATATTCAGGGAGATTCACATTGCAGCTTCAGAGGAGGCAGAGACTGCGGCGTGGATTGTGGATTCCGTAAAGTCGGATCCCTCAGCCTGTGAACATATTTAGACAATGTGAGTGGGGGTTCTGGGGGGCCCTTCACATCATATTAAAGTAGTTTAATACCTAAAGGCTGAAGGGAAAGAGACTTTAATTTCCCAGTTGGCTTGGAAGTTCAGGTGGATACTATGACCCACATGTTTAAAAATAACATACCCAGCATTTCTGTCAACAGTAAGTTTTTTTTATATCTTGTAGGTAAGGCATCTGTTTGACCTATACAGCTAATGGTATAGAGCAGGGGTGTTAAACTTGTGACCTTTCACATGTTTGAAAACTACAATCCTCTGTTTGCAGTTAGTTTTCTTAATGAACTTTTACATATTTAAAATTACAACTCCCAGCATTCCCTGGCTGCACAGAATGCTGAAAATGTAGTTTTCATACATCCTGGAATAAAGCCATTTTCCTGACTTACAGACATTAAGAGCCCACGTTCATGCTTTAGCGATTCCTACCCAAGGGTTTGAATATGCGATTGATTAATCTGCGGTAATTTACCAGAGGTTGCGCGCCTTTTATGCATAAGTATTTAACGCCAGCTATAGTTGACGTTAAATACTTATGAGCGGGTGAGATTCACCCAGCCTCTGGTAAATCCCATACGGGAAATTTGCCCAGAGAACTGCGCCTCGGGGTGAATCTCCCTGTTAGAGTCATAAACCATACCATATTTGCCCTCACTTCCAAAAAACTCCTGCCTGGTACTGCATGGATGAGTAGTCCAGAAATATCTGGGTGTGGGTCGGCCAGCCGTGACCGAGTTTGGTCGCCCGTTTCAGACAAACGGGTCCATTGGTAAATCACTGCTGATTGTGCAGTTCCCTATGGGGCCGAATGATCAGTCGGTTGCGTGCACTGCTGACCGCGGTCACTATTGCCGCAACCAACAGTCATTTGTCCTGGCAGAGCTCTTACTAGTTGGGACAAACAATAGTGTCATGTGAATATAGTGAGTGGTAATAACTTGCTGATCTGAAAACAGACCCAGGCAATTCTTCCACATTGTTCGTTCAATGAACAGCCCCATTAGACAACCTGAGACCCTATACAGATTAACATGCTAGGTTCATACTTTCAGAATTACCACAGCAAAGTCCAGATTTACTCTCAATATGGGGTTAGGACTTGAAACACAGAATAGTTATTAGCTTTACAAGTTAGGGAGAGGTATGGATAAGGAGCTAAAAGCTCCCCACGGAGTGTAAAGCAAAGTAGAGCCTTCTTATAACATGCAGTACCTCACAGACTCATGTTAAAATAGTGGAAAAAGGAAAACTGACCATCTCTAAGAATACTGGGTAGTTTCAGAGACATGCAAAGTCATTTTATCATATTCAGACATCACTTCCTGTCTAGCAAACAGAAACTGGATTGTCTATTACTTTCTATGGAGAGGGGAGGGGGTGAGTAAATGTGAGAGTCTGAAGAATTTTCTAATTGGCTAAGACTATCACATGTTTTAAAAACAGCAATAATTGGGTGTAATACAGGAACTTCCACACTTCCTGTCTTGTCATATACAATGCCTAAGATAATTTTTGGTTTGCTAACAGTGTAACTCATTGAGTTTTCCATTCAAACTAGGGGTGTCAAGTAAAGTAAGTATACTTTATTAATTGTATATCATTTGTTTTGTAATTCAGTAGTAGGTAGTAATATTATACTTGTTATAGTTATTTCTCATGGGATATCTGTTGTATTCAATTAGATCAAATGGACATGAAATGTAGTTCTTGAAGACGTTTCGCTAGTCATCGACTGGCTTTCTCAATTCAGAATGATTGTACAAGAATCTGTGGCAATTATGTACCCTGGAAAATCCCAATTAGCATATCACGACAGGTGTTAAGGGTGTGATTAGATAGTGGCTAAGAGGTGTTATAGGAACGCCCAGAGTAAGGTGTTCCTATAACCACCTCTTAGCCATATCTAATCACACCTTAACACCTGCTGTGATTGCTAATTGGGATTTTCCAGGGTACATAATTGCCACAGATTCTTGTACAAGTCATTCTGAATTGAGAAAGCCAGTCGGATGACTAGCGAAACGTCTTCAAGAACTACATTTCATGTCCAGTTGATCTAATTGAATACAAACAATATACCATGACCTGGATGAATGAGAACCTTCACAAGCATTTCTCATGGTGATTTGATTAAATAGTGATGGTTACACACATACATATAGACCTTTCCTAGGTGTAATAGTGTTATATACCCCCACCTAATTAGTGCTCCTAAAAACTCAATGCAATCTCCGTAAAAATATAAATTTATTTATATAATATAAGGAAGATATATATATATATATATATATATATATATATATATCACACACACACACACACAATAGAAGAACTGTAGAAGCACTCCTTAGGCTAAATTACAACTATATTTGCGCAAGTGCGACTGATTGGTCAAACATTTAAACAAACAAAGAAAAGATAACCAATGCACATTCTTAGGCCATACAATATTGTATTTATACATATTTATAACATACATTATAATCAAAGGGTGTTAGTATACATTTGGTATTACATTTAGTATATATTACATTTGGTAATAAAACCTACAACATGCCCCTTTAATGGGAGGTCCTATGACTGTAATATAAAGCACTGGATAGACAGCCTCTTTCCTCTTTTAAAAGCCAAAGGGCTGGGGGGAAGTGAGAGAGCTTCTGGAATGACACAGCACTCAGGATTTGTTTCTTATGTTATCAAACACACATTATGCGATGTTGGGGGAAACAGTCCCCTTCTTCAGACAACAATTTGTTGCAGGGTATACAATCTGTATACATCAGAATCTCTGGCCAAATTAGAGGCATTAACTGTTAACTATGATGAGGAAATTGGTTTCATACTGTACACATCTATACCGCATGACCAGGGTATTGCAGCTTTACAGAAGATGCTCGCCGGGAGTGGCCAATACAATGAACAACAAATTGCCTTTTTTGTTTATTCAAGCAGCTGCGTGGGACTGCATGGGATCCAATGCCGCCCGGTATATGCCAATGCTTCAGGCACTGGCTAAGTAGGGTTTATCTGTCTGCCTTCACCAAATACTGTTTGGTCTGGTGGAGGTATAGACGATATCTTCCTCTTATGGCGGGGCGACATTGGGTCCCTTAGGCAGTTTCACGTGGATATCAATAGATACATCCGACCATTTAAAATACTCTGACAAGTGATCCTGAACAATATGTTTCTTGGATGTAAGCCCATCCCAGTTGTCTAAAACCCAAATCCCATCTCCTTACACCACACTCTTAGCCACGCATTTATACTCCTAAGCTAACGTTGTCTCCCTTGCGTAGAACATGGCTGCGGTAGTATTTACTGAAAACACTACCCTTGAGGTCCTTACTTTAACTTGGCTCCTAAAATTATATTTAAGGACTTTAAGGACCTCATCTCCACCTCTAACATTGTATTGGCACAACGTGAACCAAGACTCCCAGCCCCACCCAAAATCGTCTACATGATCCACCACATGTTGAACATGGCCCACTACATACAGCTATTTCTGAGCCATCGTCCTCCACATCTTCACCTAACATGGCAAATCGTTGGAATTGACCAGCTGGGAAGAGAAACCCATCCTTCCGTCCCCTTCTTTCCCTGGTGACCTTACAAATCTATCTTCCTTTACCACCGTATTGCCACATTTCCCCCCCTGCCAGTACCTGCATTTCCCACAGATTTGTCAAGCCCTGTAATGCTGCAAGTTTTCCTTTAGATTCTGCACCTAGATCCAAATGGGTAACCCACTCACATTGACACATACATAGGTCCCTTGGTGTGGCTGTTTCAAGATCCCATACATGCGCCAGGATGCAAATTGCATGCCCCAACAAATCTGTCCATACTAAAGCAGCAATACACAAAACAGAAGCAGCAATACACAACACAGTAGCAGCAATACACCACAACAGACAGCAATCTTGTCTAAACCCTTTCTTGTTGTATAACGCTTTCATTTCTTAAAGCACCCCTTAAAAACAGGCAAACCCATTTTAAAACAGAAAATCCTATACAAATGAATTGCTAGAGCTCAATTGCTCTGCACAGAGGAATTTTATGTGAGGTTCAAAACCAAATACCCTATACTGCTCTGGCAATTTAACCCAATAGCTACACCCTCATCCAATTAGAGAGGGAAAAAACAAAACAAAAAAATGACTCTTTTTTGTTCTTCCCAGCCCCCACCCTACAGGTAACAATGTAGTTGATAACAAGTATTTAATTTAGATACCTTCAGGGAGATTCAATAAAAGTTTTATTGTTTAAAATGGTGCTAATTTTGCCCCAACCAATCATATCTATTTTCCCAGAGTGTCCCTCCCCCTGATGATTCATCACCTGCCCAGCTTGAGCCACCATGTGCTATCGGGAATCCACCCTGATAGTGACGAGAACCAGTCCATGTTGGATTCCACTGAGGAACTTGTACAGTCAATCTAAAGTTCAAGGCAGCCAGGTAAAGTGTCAATGCTCAAAATACTAATAAATACTAAGTGTTTGAGCCATATTGATTTTGAGCACTTGAAACTTTAGCTTGGTTCCCTTGAACTTTTGATTGACTGTATACAGACATGGTAAAATGGTGGCAAATTGGCAGTTATAATGGTTGCGCAGTTGGCATATCCATTGGTAAATGGTTGGCAAGTTGCTTGTGAAGGTTCTTATTCATCCAGGCCATGGTATATCTGTTATTATATTTTACCAGCATCGGTTTGGTTTCAAAAAAAGTGTTTTAAAAAGAGTGCCTGAATAATTTTTTTTTATTGAGTATGGATCTTTATGAGAATGATTAGTGGGTATACAGGGCTGATTTTTGTTTGTGGTGGGTTGGGCATAAGGTGCCATAGGTCTGTAGCTACACTTCTGATAGCCAGACCGGGTTATTAGAACTAAGGGGAACTAATGGGTTAACGAATGGACTTTGGTCTTTTTTAACTAGGCCTTTTAATTCTCTGACCATCATGAGATTTCAAGAGGGCTCCCAAAATCAACATTACTTACTAACAGAGAGAAAGAAACCCATGCGGAAGAGACAAATATAGTGAATTTGTCTAATACACCACGCCTGTTGAGCTGTCAATCAAATCCCTAATAGCATGCCTAATTTGTCTAATACACCATCCTGCTTGAGCTGTCAATAAAACCATAACAGCACAAGTTTTACAGCAAGTCTCCCAATGACTCCTCTGCTCACTAAAATGCTTGGCAAATACTGGGTTAAAAACAGAAGTAAAGTGAAGGAGTATAAAGCAGCTTTCACCAATTCCATTGCCTGTCAAAGGGAGAGCTGCAGTGATAAGGCAGGATCTCTCCTAAACCACCACTCTTTAGTAGCAAGTATATATCTAGAAAAACGAGAGACTTCCTCTCTACATGCTTACATACGGAGGGTTTTTTTTGTTTACAAAGGTTAGAGTGATGTGTGGGAGGATTATTGTTCATGATTGGCTTGTTTCACAGGCTTGTTTGACAGCCAGACTAAATGAAGGGGAATGACCAGAGAGGGGAGGTGGAGTGGGGAGCTCCTCAGTAAATGACTATGTGCAAACACGGAGCACAGAGGAAGATGGGAATAAGCAGCATACACTAACCTTTTTTAATGTCTGGATTGAAGCAATGTATAATTTCACTATAGATGCATTTTAAGTAAAATCTCTGCATATAAAGCAATTGATGTTTATTTTAAACAGATCAAAGGGCTTATTATAGAGTTTAATGAGAACATGTACATGATTTGACAATACAGATCTTCATAATTTGCCTATTCTAAACTCTTTAAGTTCTACTGGTACTACCTTATTCTGTCTCTACTAATTCTGATATCTTTGAACTACTGGTTTTAATATTAAAAGTGAAATCTATCCTTTGACATATCATAATCCTAATTGATAGATTTCAAGACATATTAGAACAGAATCTTAAAGCTATAAAATACAGATCTATCACTAACGGTCATTGTAAAAGTAATGATTCGTCCTTAAAGAAGATTAGCTCTTAGGACTCTAAAATGGTGTCAGTGGTGTTCCTCAATACCTCAGATATGTTGCCGAAGTTAAAAGACAACTTTTGGATACCACCACCTATGCTCCTCTTGACGCTAATCTCACTGTATCTATAGGAAACTCCTTATCTCAATGGTTGAGGAGGGCCTAAATTGTAATGTCATCAACAAGAATTTTTTGTATTTTTCATCCAGTGACCCCCATGTTTACCTAAGTCTACAAAAAGGAGAAACCTCCTGTGGGTGGCCTGTTGTAGCTTGTACAAGGTCACTGGGTGATTTTGTTGATGCGTTGTTACAGACTCTTGTTACTAGGTTGTCGGCCCATATTTGAGATATAAACATATCCTGCAAATGTGGAGACCTTTATGTGGCAATCGGATTCTACATTCATCTCAGAGTATTTCTTTTCTATATTCAAGTATTCCCATGAGTTGGGCTCCTAGGCTAGCTACCATCTAGAGCGGTATACGGATTATTCCCTGGCCATCAGGGATTTCCTATTGTAGGCCATTAAATTTCTTCTTCCTTAATTATTTTTTATTTAACTTTCTTCAGGTACAGTGGGCAGTGATCGGAGTGAAATTCTCCCCCACATTTTCAAACCTATTTGTAGGTTGCTGGGAGGTGACCAAATTGTTTGGAAACATGTCACTTATAAAGGGCATGTCCTCCTTTCCCCAACTTTTAGGATATTGTAGGTCTCCCTCCCCTAGCCCAACACCATATTAGTATATCAAGAAACTCCCCCATCTTATTACTCCCTCTATCCTCTGCCGCACTGCCCGGCCTTTGCTTGCATGGAACTGCAAGCAGGGGGCCGGACCAGCAGCCGCATCTGTGATTGGCTGAGAGGCAGCCAATCATGGACGCGGCTGCTGGCAGTTTAGAACGCCGGAGGAGAGAGGGAAGGTAAGTAAAGATCGGGGGGAGCTTCTTGACATAATAATATGGAGTTTGGGGCTGGGGGAGGGAGACCTACAGTACCCAAAGTGGAATTATAGGGGAGGGAGACCAAAACGGGTGGGAGAGGGAGGGGGGAGGGCTGCACTGGGCATGTGCAAATTCCCTGGAGGATAGACAGGAGGCCTATATGGACTCTGCTAGGCTCCTGGTGGACAGTTTTTGGCACTTGGAGGGCAGCCATTTGGAGTGGGATGATGTATAAGGATTTTTATGCACTACAAAGTGGAGCCAGTAGTGGGTTAACTTTTAGTTTTGGGGGGTGGACATGCTCTTTAAAGATTTTTTTAATAGTATAAAAGATTATTGACAATGTGATCATCGTGTGTAGGTGGTAAGTAAGGCAGATTTTGAGCGTTGCTCATTAGACTTAATAATAACAATTGCAATTTATTATTTACTTATGTATATGGGGGACTCACCATCGACTTTCTGGATATTTGTCTGATGGGTAGGGAATCCGGTATTGAGAGTACACTATTTAGGAAGCCCTGTAGGGCAATACCATCCTCAGAGATGATTCATCCACCCCCCTCAGGTTTTTAAAAGGTATACCCTAAGGCCATTTTTTTCGGAATTGCCGCAATTGTTCTTCTACTAATGAATTAGTTGTCAAAGTTCCGAACTTTGTCCGCGATAAATAGGGGGTATTATTGTTATGGATTTATATATACCACAATCTATAGGGTAATTCATATTATACAAAGTCATACATATTACTACTGTAGACACGTACACACTTAATAATAATATAAGTACACAGAGTGATGAGTTACTTACAGCAATACCATGATAGAGGACCCTGCCCAAAGAGCTTAAAGTCTAGGGGAAATTGGGGTGGACAAGATGACGTGAATCGGTAGGCTGTAAATTGGCAGTGGAGTGTGAAAGGATCAGGTTGGGTCAGTGAGAGGGGTAATGTCTAGGCCAGGTTACAGCTTGCCTGAAGAGGTGGGTTCGTTTGAAGGTATTTAGGGATTGTCAATGATGGACAGATGGGGGAAGGGAGAGGGGCAGCACAAGTCCTGAATGTGGGCATGGGAAGAGGTGACATGGGTGGATGAGAGGAGGATATCATATGCAGAGTGGAGATTGCATCTTGGATGGTATTGGTGGATCAGCTCTGAGATATATGGAGGGGCTATGTTCTTAGTGCTTTAAAGTATAAGGTTAGCAGCTTGAATGGATCCTTTGTGTAATGGGCAGCCCGTGGAGGGACTGACAGAGAGGAGAGGCTTTATAAAAGCTAAAAGACAAGGGAATGTCTGGGCAGCAGAATTTAGGATGGACTGAAGTGGTGCCAGGTGGTTGTTTGGTAAATCACCCAGATGTGTGTTGCTGTAGTCTAGCCGGGATATGATTAGGGTATGGACTAGGATTTTTGAAGCTCCTTTCAAGAGGAAGGGGAAAATGGGGGAGATGTTTTTGAGTCGGAGCTAACAGGGTTGGGTGGTGACATGAGGAAAAATCTAAATCTAACATTATTCCCAGGCAACGGACATGTGGAGATGGGGACATAGGTGTTAATATAATAGTGAGACTAAGGAGGGGAACAGATCGTGAGGGTGGGAAAATTATAAGTTCGTTCATTTTAATTGATTCGGTACATGTTTACTTTGAGGAAGCGGGAGTAGCACAAAGTAGATCACTGGTCACTTTATGAGGGCAGTTTCCATGGATTAGTTAGGGTGTAAGCCTGACTGGAGGTTGTCAAAGAGAGAGTTAGCAGACAGGTGACGAACCAGTTCAGCATAGACATTGTTTCCAGTAGTTTGCAAAAGGAGAAGGCAGACAAACCAGTATCTAGAAAGTCCTGGGACTTTGTATAAGGGATACCACAGCATGTTTAAATAAGGAGGTAAAAATGCCAGTGGATAGGGACAAGTTAAAGAGAGAAGTTAGGGCTGGTATGAGGAAGAGGAGAGTGGGGTCTGAGGGAGAAGGTGGTGAGAGTGTGTCCTGGATAGGAAAGATAAGTGAACAATGAAGGGAGGTTAGGCGGTGCAATGGTAGTGGTTGGAAGCGTAGGGAGGAGCTAGGTTTTGATCTTTTAGATTTTTTCGGTGTAGGTGGATGAGGTGATGAACAGAGCAGGGATTTAAATATTTTGAAGAGTGTTTAGGGTTATGGGATTGTGTGGATATGAGTGAAGAGAAGTAATTTTTGGCTAAGGACAAAGCACTTCTGATCCAATAAAGTGCACTTTTAAATTTTAGAAGTCTTTATTTTTGTTGCTCTTGCGTAAGCGTCATTCAGCTATACAGGAGTGCCTTTCATCTTTTTAACTGATCCATAAGCCATGGTTGGCGGCGGGTGTATAAGGGAGCAACAGAATCTGGAGTAATGGAAACTGTGTTGTGATAATGGACGGCTGCAAGGTCAGGGTCAGAGAAGGAGGGCATTAGAGAGATAAGAGATCAAATGGGGGTCAAGATTACGCACATCCCTGTATCTGACATTTGTTTGTTAGGGGTCCTGTTGGAAAAGATGACACAAGATTAAATTTGAGAAGATTGTGATGGATTAGGGTGAGGAAAGGGAGAGTTAGAGAAGTTAGATAATGAGAGGAGGAGTAAAGACCAGATCCAGTGTATGCCAGTTACAATGGGTCTGTGCGAGGACCATTGAGTAAGGCTAAGGGAGGAGGCAAGAAAGAGAACTTCAGTGGCAGTAGAATTGTTATTATCAAAGGGATGTTGAAACCCTACTACCGCTTTTTCTAGATTATATGCGAACAGAAGGGGCTCGACTGGCATCCGCTCCTGTGATTAGCTAATCATAGGAGCGGATGCCAGTCGAGACCCTTCTGCTTGTCTTCCATGCCTTTTCTGTGCAAGAAGACAAGCAGAAGGCAGCGAGGGAAAAAAGGCTGGTAAGAACATTTGGGGACAGCTTTGAGTTCTATAACCTCACATGGTCGAGGTTTATGGCCATATCCTGCAGCATATAAATTTTAGTTTGGGAGGTGGACATACCCTTTAAAGATTGTATGCCTTCTTATATAGGGATGAAATGTTGTTTAAAGTACTAGGAGAGGGTGGAAGTCAGTTTCTAGGGGTCGGTTCCCATTTCAGGTCTGGGACTTGAATGGTGAAGTGCTGTGTGCCTATTAGAAACCCTAAAAAGTCTGGGACTTTGTGGGTATTAGGATTGATTTTTGTGAATTTACGGAGGATCCTAATTTGGTGAGGGTGTGATTCTGCATCAGAAGGACCTAATACTGTCCAGATTCCTCAGGACCAAAAACTAGAAGATCATCCAGGTAAATCAATGACACTATTCCCTTTTGCCTGTAATGCTGGTTTTACACCCTGGTTAATGTGTAAGGAGCATTGGATAGGCCAAACACATCATGTTCCAGTGATATATCTGACCCTGCCAATAAAATTGAAAAGTAGACATCTGTGATCTTTCAGGGAGATGTAATAAAAGTTCTTATAGTTTAAGGGGAACTAAAGTCTCTAGACAATATTGCTCCAATAGAAAGAGCATATTATTAAAGATGCTAAAGCTGTCTCATGTCCCCTTTTGCTGTGGAGGCTGGGTGATTTACGAAAATAACCTGTGGTACTAGGGTTCAGCTCCCATAATTCACTTTATCTGGGAACACCCAGCTATGTGGTACCTGTTTTTTTATGAAGCAATTTTTTGTGAGGAATTAATTTTTGATAGAGTCAATCAAAGTAATTGAATCAGACAAAAATAATTGAAGTATGTGGTTAGCTTAAGGGAGCCATACAATGTGATGTATGCCCTCTCTTAAGGCCCAGTTCTAGCCATTTTGTGCCCTAAGCATGACTCCCTCATGACTGCCCTCACCCCCCTCCATGCTTAAACTTCCCTCAACCACATCCTGGATTAGTCTTTGCATAAATAGGAAAACTCTGCAAAGATAATTATGCTGTATGAAAACAAGAGGCTACAGGAAACTAGATTGGTACCCGTTGTTGCTCTATGGCTGATAAGTATCCCTCTCTTTTTAAAGAAAAAAACTAAATGGTGCCCTCCACATTTGAATGGTGCCCTAGCTCTTTGCCTAGGTCGTATGCCTAGAAACAGCCTGCCATCCCTAAAAGCAAAGCATTGTTGTTGTTCACCCTAGATTTCTTCATTCAAACAACATACATTCAATCAATGTGTTGGACGTGTGTGAAAGGCCAAACACACTAGTATTTAAAGGGCATGTACAACCTTAAAATAAAAAACTGTTGACCCCAATGGTTTTTTTCCAGTTTATTACATGCATTTGTAACAAGATATTTATTATATTATTTAAAATAGTTCTGTTCCTTTCTGGCAAAGGTATCTGCCTCCTCCTTTGCTCCATGAGCTTTATGTATGCTGAGATATGCAGAAAATTCAGCAGATAAAACCGCAGTCAATGATGGTTGTTATGCCAGCGGTCACAGCCTTGGTTGATGCATGAAGGGGAGGGGACAGCCTAATCTGCTAGAATTGGGACATCAATAATCCTTTAATATCTGTTAAGTAATGCAGGTAATAATGCAATATATCAGTTTGGGTTGGGGGAGGTGACTGAAACCGACCAGTTTTTTTTTCAAGGGTGAACATTAGGGAGAGGGAGAGAGAAACGGGAGGGAGAGAGAGGGCTGTTGTGCGCATGGGATAATTCTCCGGAGGAGAGACAGGAGAAAGAAACAGAATGGACACAGGCAGGCTCCTGGTGGTCACTTTATTGGACTTTGAAGGGACATTGACAGGCAGCCATTTGGAGCAGGGATGTAAGGTACGGATTTTATGGGTAGGAAGTGTGTTAGGAGTGGTCAGAATTAGATGAGACTTTTTGCAATGAGCAAAACATGGACATACTCCACTAGTACCTGTCAAATACCTAACATTTGGAGGTATGCTTGTGTATGAAAACAATACAATAAATGACACTGTGTTCTTAATGCTGTGTGACCAGCCAACGTGACCACTGTTAGTTTAATTATAAAATCCAATCGATGTCAGCCAAACATTGCACATAAAGTTAAAGTACATAACAGCTGGGAATCCTAAGGGTGCTCATCATGTAGTGATATTATTGGACAATTGACTGTTTAGTTCCTATCATATTTACCCCATACATTTTTTACATCTTTGGCTGGCATAAATCTTGTACAAGATATTATTTTTCTAGCTTTTTTTTTTTTTTTTAAATGCTTGATCTATTTTTCCTGTAGGTTGAAATGAACAAAATGTGACAATTTTCAAATATCTTTCAGAAAGCCAAAATGTGGCTGGACTTCTGTAAGAAGTCATTCAACTACAGCTCCCAGAATACTTTGCATCGTACCTTAATAGCTTTGAAATAGCATTTTAACCTGTCTTATATTTCAGAAATCTGGTCACCTTACATGCCATAATAGAGAAAATGCATATCTATATAGTTAATCTCCAGAGAGGCTTTTCCTTCAATGGCACTGATAATAGTATTTCTGATTTATTGCAAGCTGAGGGCTGACCTTCTAAACAGATAAGAAAAATCGACCATTTTTTCCTAAATCTTTTCTAGGTTTATACAATGATACATGTAATATACTAAATTTCCCATGCGCACCAGCTGGCAGCTATGAATATTATTCAAACTAGTGTTAAATGCATATGGCAAATAGAAGCACTTAGGATCATGCAAAAAAATTATTTACTGAGGTCATATCTTCCATCTTTTGGTTCTAGAGAATAGACTTTCTAGAAAAAAATACTATTGTGTAGTTTGTGAGAGAATACCTGAATTGCATTACCACCTCTACACATAATAGAGCAGAGTAAGTTTTAAAGGGTGGTAGAGCTGTAAAGTTCCACTCATGTCACAGCTGACAGCTCACCATTCACATGCATGATTATCTCTCCCTAATGTTATGTAAAGGAAAGTGCTTGAGCATTAAGTTGAAATTTTACAACTCAACAGTCCTGATCGAGTAGGTTTTCCTTCCTTCTGGGAAAAAGGAATTGCATTTAAAAAAATCCATATATTGTATTTAATTAAGAGCAAAGGAGTCTTTTAAAGAAAAAATGGTGCGCTCCACCATTCAAGTATACTTCAGGATGTATACTGTGTGGGTTTGCTTATCTTGTACCATTAAAGTAAATCTTGCCTGTGTCTACCATGTTCTATAAGCTGTCAAATGTCGGAATCGGATATCATATTCCATGGCTGAGGGGTAAATCGAGCCTTGCCCTACAATCTTTACCTAATTGCTTGTTTTAACTGATTACTTAGTTGTGTCGCCAAACTACAACACCATGGTGTCCCTACTCCTCTCTTTTAAAGGGAACTATCATTTCCAAGTATGTGGCATATCTCAAAATGGCACACTGCTACCTTTAAAATGACTCCACATCATCTTCTATCTGCAGTCTATCCACATTAACAGCAGTACAAAGCTCATCAGGTGTCCGTCAGACTCAGAGAACGAGAACTTTGAAAGCCTAAATTTAAGATCCAGAGAAGCTAGAGACATTACCTAGGCCTGTTTGAGAATGATTGTATGAGAGAGCTCTTTTATGGAGACCACAGTTACCCTTTAATGATGCTTAGCTATAAACTGGCTAAGTTGTCTTTGGTAGGATAATCCTAGCTTGCGTACAATCTTTATCTAATTGCTTGCTTATGTCTCTGAAGGACACACCATGTTGTCACCTATTCTCCTGATGGATGCTTATCACAGTATAAACTGTATAAGTTGTATTGGGTATATACCTTGGCATATATTCTTTGGGGAATTGGTGGCTACTTCTGCATATAGCACTAACAAACTGACAGCAAGTCCACTAGCCAGCCGCCAGTCAGCCTATGATCACAGAAAAACTAACCCACAAACTGATTCCTAGGTCTACTTTGTGTATACATAACACACACTCCTTAGGGAGCTCTAAAAGCTCAACTAATAACAAAAAGATCAGCACTCCATACGCACGTAACTGACACATTGAATCATTCTCTCTTCTTAAAAAGAAGGTACTTCACAGTCTGACGTGGCTTTACTGCATTTTATTTACTTCTTTAAGGCCACCTCACCTTTAGCTGTATAGCTTTTTGCTATATTAAACAACATACCCATAGATGAGCCTTTAGAGCCTTAAATATGTGTGTGAATGCAATAAAGCTGTATTACATAGAGGAGATCTAGTAAAATTTAAAGACGAACTAAACTTATTTTTTTTAAATCCTAATATGAAAGCTACACCTAAATATTGTAAGATTCTTCACTTGTGAGAAATCTGAGAAATAGATTCTGTAACTAGAAGGCTTCCATGTTTTGCAACTCACAGCCAATGTAGTCATTGTGGAAGCACTGCATTCTATGTTTGTAAAATGTTTTGACCAGATCAGTAGCACTTCCGCTAAAGTAGTTGTAAATTAGCCTATTTGAGTGCTTCCACAATTCTTGTATTGTATGTATTTATTGGGAGCTTGGTCAAGCCTCCATGTGGTAATAGCACCCCCAACATGCCCCTTTAAAGGGAGGTCCTATGCCTTTAATATAAAGCACTGGATGGTCTTCCCTCATTTTAAAAAGCAAAGGGCTGAGGGGGAAGGGAGAGAGCCTGTTATATGGATCCAGTGTGTAAGAATGAGAAATGCACAAAGTTTGCTAATCGTAATTGAAGTAAAAGAAATTGAAAAGGTTAGACATTAGGACCTTCCAGCTGAGGTTACCTTGATGTGGTGGAAGGCTTTTCATTCATGTGATCACAGTAATGTATACTAAAACCCCTTTGTTTATAAAGTGTGCCAGTGTGCAGTAATATGATATTGTATGGGGCCTGAATGTGCATTGATTATCTTTTCTGTTGTATAAATGTTTTGACCAGATCAGTAGCACTTCTGCTAAATGTAGTTGTAAATTAGCCTAATTGGAGTGCTTCCACAATTCTTGTATGTATGTATTATTGGGAGACTTGGTCAAGCCTCCATGTGGTAATAGCACCCCCAACATGCCCCTTTAATGGGAGGTCCTATGCCTTTAATATAAAGCACTTGATGGCCTCTTCCCTCATTTTAAAAAGCAAAGGGCTGAGGGGGAAGGGAGAGAGCCTGTTATATGGATCCAGTGTGTAAGAATGAGAAATGCAAAAGTTTGCTAATGTAATTGAAGTAAAGAAATTGAAAATAGGTTAGACATTAGGACCTTCCAGGCTGAGGTTACCTTGACGTGGTTGGAAGGCTTTATTCATGTGATACAGTAATGTATACTCTAAACCCCTTTGTTTATAAAGTGTGCCAGTGTGCAGATAATATGATATTGTATGGGGCCTAGGAAGTGTGATTGATTATCTTTTGTTTGTATAAATTTGTTTGACCAGATCAGTAGCACTTCGCTAAATGTAGTTGTGTAATTGCCTAATGGAGTGCTTCCACAATTCTGTATTGTAGTATTTATTGGGAGACTTGGTCAAGCTCCATGTGGTAATAGCACCCCAACAGCCCTTTAATGGGAGGTCCTATGCCTTTAATATAAAGCACTTGATTGCCTCTTTCCCTCATTTTAAAAAGCCAAAGGGCTGAGGGGGAAGGGAGAGAGCCTGTTATATGGATCCAGTGTGTAAGAATGAGAAATGCAA
>JAACNH010006072.1:0-18362 GCA_019447015.1 Hymenochirus boettgeri
TACTGTCTGTTCTCACTGTATGGGACCTTCTGTTATCACCGTGTGGGTCTTTACTGTTTGTTCTCACTGTGTGGGACCTTTACTGTCTGTTCTTACTTTATGGGATCTTTACTGTCTGACCAAAAGTGAGCAACAAAAAGTAAAGACCCAACGGTGATAACAGAAGGTCCCATACAGTGAGAACAGACAGTAAAGATTCCTTACAGCAAGAACAGAGAGTAAAGGTCCTACACAGTGAGAACAGACAGCAATGTTCATAACAGTGAGAACAGAAAAGTAAAGGTCCCATACAGTGAAAACAGACAGTAAAGGTCCCATACTGTGAGAACAGATAGTAGGATCCCAAAAACAGTGAGACAGTAAAGATCCCATAAAGTAAGAACAGACACACAGTGAGAAAAACAGTAAAGACCCCACACGGTGATAACATAAGGTCCCATACAGTGAGAACAGACAGTAAAGATTCCTACAGCAAGAACAGAGAGTAAGGTCCACACAGTGAGAAAAGACAGTAACAGTGCAATACAGTGAGAACAGACAGTAATAGTCCATAATGACAGAACACAATAGTAAAGATACCAAACAGTGAGATTACAGACAGCAAAGATCCCATACAGTGAAAACAGACAGTAAAGGTCCCACATGTGAGAACAGACAGTAAAGGTCCCATATAGTGAGAACAGGCAGTAAAGGTCCATACAGTGAGAACAGACGAGAAGTCCCATGCAGTGAGAACGACAGTAAGGACCACAATGTGAGAACAGACATTAAAGGTCCCATACAGTGAGAACAGACAGTAAAGACCCCACACAGTGATAACAGAAGGTCCCATACAGTGAGAACAGACAGTAAAGATTCCTTACAGCAAGAACAGAGAGTAAAGGTCCCACACAGTGAGAAAAGACAGTAACAGTCCAATACAGTGAGAACAGACAGTAATGGTCCATAATTTCAGAAACACATAGTAAAGATACAGACAGTGAGATTACAGACAGTAAAGGTCCCATACAGTGAGAACAGACAGAGAAGGTCCCAAACAGTGAGAACAGACAGTAAAGGTCCCATACAGTTAGAACAGGCAGTAATAGTCCCATACTGTGAGAACTGATAGTAAGGATCCCAAACAGTGAGACTACAGACAGTAAAGATCTCATAAAGTAAGAACAGTCAGTAAAGGTCCACACAGTGAGAACAAACAGTAAAGACCCCACTAGTGATAACAAGAAGGTCCCATACAGTGAGAACAGACAGTAAAGATTCCTTACAGCAAGAACAGAGAGTAAAGGTCCCACACAGTGAGAAAAGACAGTAACAGTCCAATACAGTGAGAACAGACAGTAATGGTCCCATAATTTCAGAACACATAGTAAAGATCCCAAACAGTGAGATTACAGACAGTAAAGATCCCATGCAGTGAGAAACGACTGGTAAAGGTCCCACACAGTGAGAACAGACAGTAAAGGTCCCATATAGTGAGGCAGGCAGAAAAGGTCCCATACAGTGAGAACAGGCAGTAAAGGTCCCATACAGGAGAGCAGACAGTAAAGGTCCCATACGGTGAGACAGACAGTAAAGGTCCCACACGGTGGAGAAAGACAGTAACAGTCAATACAGTGAAACAGACAATAAAGATCAAACAGTGAGATTACAGACAGTAAGGTCCCATACAGTGAGAACAGACAGTAAAGGTCCCATACAGTGAGAACAGCCACGAGAAGGTCCAGCAGTGAGAACAGACAGAGAAGATCCCAAACAATGAGATAAAAGACAGTGAAGATCCCATACAGTGAGAACAGACAGTAAGGTCCCATACAGTGAGAACAGACAGGAAAGATTCCTTACAGTAAGAACAGAGAGTAAAGGTCCCATACTGTGAGAACAGACAGTGAAGGTCCCACACAGTAAGAACAGAAAGAAACAGGATTTTCCCTCTGCAGGTATCCTGCAAGGACACAAGACTGTACCTGTTCCTTTTTAGTGTTTTTAAATACTTTGTTTGTTTGGACTTAATCACAATTGTTAAACTCGGACACTGAACACCGAATAAACACTCTCTGTTATTGGACTTGTTGGATACCCTGTTCATTACAGTGAGAACAGAATGTAAAGGTCCATACAGTGAAATCAAACAGTAAAGATCCCACATAGTGAGAACAGACAGAGAAGGTCCCATGCAGTGAGAGAACAGACAGTTAAGGTCCCACATAGTGAGAACAGACAGAGAAGGTCCCGTGCAGTGAGAACCGACAGTAATGGTCCCATACAGTGAGAACAGACAGAATGGTCCCATACAGTGAGAACAGACAGTTAAGGTCCCATGCATTGAGAACAGGCAGTAAAGGTCCCAACAGTGAGAACAGACAATAAAGGTCCCATACGGTGAAAACAGACAGTAAAGGTCCCATACGGTGAGAACAGACAGTAAAGGTCCCACATAGGAGAACAGACAGAGAAGGTCCCATGCAGAGGAGAACAGACAGTAATGGTCCCATACAGGGAGAACAGACAGCTAAGGTCCCATACATTGAGAACAGGCAGTAAGGTCCCATACGGGAGAACAGACAGTAAAGGTCCCATACTGTGAGAACAGACAGTAAAGGTCCGATACGATAAGAACAGACAGTAAAGGTCCCATACGTGAGAACAGACAGTAAAGGTCCCATACAGTGAGAACAGACAGTAGAGTCCCATACAGTGAGAACAGACAGTAAGGTCCCATACAGCGAGAACAGGCAGTAAAGGTCCCATACAGGGGGAACTTGTTGGATACCCTGTTATATACGTGAGAACAGAATGTAAAGGTCTCATACAGTGAGATCAGGCAGTAAAGATTCCACATAGTGAGAACAGACAGAGAAGGTCCCATGCAGTAGAACAGACAGTAAAGGTCACTACAGCGAGAGAGAAAAGGCAGTAAAGGTCCCATACAGCAGAGAACAGGCAGTAAAGGTCCCAAGCGGAAAAGGCGTAAAGGTCCATACAGGGGGAACTGTTGGAACCCTGTTCATATACAGTGAGAACAGAATGTAAAGGTCTCATACAGTGAGATCGACAGTAAAGATTCCACATAGTAAGAACAGACAGAGAAGGTCCCATGCAGTGAGAACAGGCAGTAAAGGTCCCACATAGTGAGAACAGACAAGAGAAGTCCATGCAGTGAGAACCGACAATAATGGTCCCATACAGTGAGAACCGACAGTAATTGTCCCAACAGTGAGAACAGACAGTTAAGGTCCCATGCATTGAGAACAGGCAGTAAAGGTCCACATACGTGAGAACAGACAGTAAAGGTCCCATACGGTGAGAACAGACCGTAAAGGTCCCACATAGGGAGAACAGACAGAGAAGGTCCCATGCAGTGAGAACAGACAGTAATGGTCCCATACAGTGAGACAGACAGTTAAGGTCTCATACATTGAGAACAGGTAGTAAAGGTCCCATACAGTGAGAACAGACAGCAAAAGTCCTATACTGTGAGAACAGACAGTAAAGGTCCCATACGGTGAGAACAGACAGTAAAGGTCCCATACTGTGAGAACAGACAGTAAAGGTCCCATAGTGAGAACAGACAGTAAAGGTCCCATACAGTGAGAACAGATAGGATTGGTCCAATACGATAAGAAACAGACAGTAAAGGTCCCATACATGGTACAGACAGTAAAGGTCCCATACCGTGAGAACAGACAGTAAAGGTCCCATACAGTGAGAACAGACAGTAAAGGTCCCATACAGTGAGAACAGACAGTAAAGGTCCCATACAGTGAGAACAGATAGTAAAGATCCCACATAGTGAGAACACGACAGTAAAGGTCCCGTCAGTGAGAACAGACAGTAAGGTCCCAGCAGTGAGAACAGACAGTAAAGGTCCCATACAGTGAGAACAGACAGTAAAGGTCCCATACAGTGAGAACAGGACAGTTAAAGGTCCCATACAGTGAGAACAGGCAGTAAAGGTCCCATACAGGGAGAACAGATAGTAAAGGTCCATAAGGTGAGAACAGACAGTAAAGGTCCACACAGTGGAGAAAAGACAGTAACAGTCCAATACAGTGAGAACAGACAATAAAGATCCCAAACAGTGAGATTACAGAAAGTAAAGGTCATACAGTGAGAACAGACAGTTATGGTCCCATACACTTGAGAACAGACAGTAAAAGTCTCATACAGTGAGACAGACAGTAAAGGTCCCAAACAGTGAGAACAGACAGTAAAGGTCCCATACAGTAGAAAAGACAGTAACGGTCCATACAGTGAGAACAGACAGTAATGATCCCATACTGTGAGAACAGGCAGTAAATGTCCCATACAGGGAGAACAGACAGTAAAGGTTAATGGATACGGCTGTACCATTTAATTGTTTTTTAATTTATATTTAGAAAGTAAAGCAGACATCCCCTTTCAATACGAATGAGCAGCAGAACATTATAATGTGTTACTGTATAAATCCATTAAAATGAGGGAAAGGTGGGTGTGTGTCGCTATTTTTTGCTAAGAGAGGGGAATCGGGGATAACCAGTATGTGATTAATCTAGTCAGGTAAGTAACTTCACACAGAACCATACTGCAATTTCTTCCTCAGTTCAAGAAGACACCAACAACTTTATTAATACTCCTACATAGCAGACAAAGCACATGTTACATAAACATGAACTGCAGCTGCATGAGAGCACACATATAAATGAGCATCTTAATAACCCCCACTTGCTCTCACACTATAGATAGATGCATGATGCCAAAGGTAGCATGTAATATGGGGTTTGTTTTAAACGATTGCTGTCTTCCAGCAGATGTGGTAATGGCCTGGATACTGTAAGTTTCTAAAACTAAAAAAAATGAGAATTACTGGTATATACACATACTGTAGATCGGGTTGGTACAAGGATACTATATAATATTGGAATTACTTATTAAATACATATGTAGATTGGTTGGTACAAGGAACTATATAATATGAGATTACTGGTATTAATACATATCTATAGATCTGGTTGGTACAAGGATACTATATATATTGAATTACTGGTATATACAATATACTGTAGATCTGGTTGGTACAGGAACTATATAATATTGAGAATTACTGGTATTAATACTTTACTGTAGATTGGTTGGTACAAGGATACTATATAATATTGAGAATTACTGGTATTAATACATATACTGTAGATCTGGTTGGTACAAGTATACTATATAATATTGAGAATTACTGGTATTATACATATACTGTAGATCTGGTTGATCCAGGGATATTTTCCGATTGCCGTTTTGAGTCAGGAAGGAATTCCCCCCTCTCCCCTTTTTAGCTGGATTTTTTGCCTTCCTCTGGATCAACTGTTAGGAAGGGTTTAAAAAAAAAAAGTGAATAGGTTGGACTTGATGGACGTATGTTTTTATTCAACCTCAATTACTATGATTATTAAAACACCTGTTACAGATCATAGCAGCAGTCATTACTGCATATGTCCATAATTCCTTAGGCAATTTACTTTCAATTAACATATCTAGTGCTCTCCAGTTCCTTTCAGCAGTTCCATTTTGGTGGGGTGAGTAAGGTGCCGAGGTCTCGTGTATTTTGCTCTTTTACTAAGCAGTGATTGGAAATTCTTTGCCAAAATTCTGTACCATTACAGACCTTATGCATTTGATATCCCATAGGGGGCAGTATCAGCAATGAACCTTTCTGTAGCTAATAATGTATCACTTTATTTTTTGTAGAACTGATTCCCATGCCAATGGAATTTGTTCTTAGTCGTTGGGGAATAAAATAGTGTATTGTTTAGATAGTTTATCTGTTTTTCCCCATGGGCCTAGATGACATTTTCTCAAAGTCTGTTAGAATTTGGGGGTCCTTTCTAGTTGAGATGATACCACGTAAATAGTGATGTATCTGCATTTGGTGAAGTGGTCCTTGGAGGAATCTGCAATTTTTTTGAGTGTTTCCATGGAGATATAGTAACTTTTTTTTCTAGGAAGCCTGGTATATATTCAGGATTGTGGGTGAATGCGAGTAGCATGTCCCAATTTTTAGCATGTGGGGGGTAAAGGAGCTAGCTGTATTCTGGTTTGTTGCTTTTTTTGGGATCCAAGCTACAAAATCTGTCTGTAGTGGAGCACATCTAGGTGGATTGTTTGGAGTGTGCCAGTTAATTGAGTTATATGTGGGGTGCCCTGAGGCCTTCCTCGTGATTAGGTTTTTGCAAATTTCTAAGTTGATTCTAGGTCCTTTCCTGCCCAAATTAATCTTGATATTTGTTTTATAGGGGTTAGCCGTTTTTATTTCCAGATCCTATGCATGGTAGGATGTTAATTTGATTGCATTAAGGTATCTGAGCCAAGAGATATCATTTTGCCACATTTATTCAGATCGTTAGTAATGGTTTTAAATAGAGGTGTGAGGTTTGTTTGGTATAATGAGGCTATTTAGGGTGAGATCTTTACAATTAAGTATTAAGAACCCTCATCTTTCCATGACACCTTAAATGGGTGGTTCAACAGCATAAGAATAGCAGGGGGGGGTGGGTAACCTTGTCTAGTGCCTCTGAAGATATTGATGGTTGTATGGAATCAGAGAGTAATCAAAGTTTGCCATTGGGTTAGTGGAACACCTCTAGGATATCTAAAAAGCTAGGTGGGAAATCATAACGTTCAAGGATAATTTGAGATAGGTCCAATGTCTAATGACATAATGCAGCCTGGTATTTTGTGAGTTGTCATGTATGATATAATATACATAATCTGCGGAATATTGTCGCTGGCTTGACTGCCTGGAAAACATCAACTTGATCCGGATCCAGGTGCCTTATGGGGTTTAATTGTTGATTGCTACTATGATTTCTGTTGAGGAAATTTGCTTTTGCATGTCATTTCATTGAGGAAGTAAGTTACATATATGTTTAAAGGGCATGTCCACCCCATAACAAAAATGTAACCCCATACTGGCCCCCCTTTGTAGTGTTCAAATACCCTTACCATACATATTGCTCCATATGGTTCTCCTGCAGTGCCTTTTCAAAGATCCAGGAAGTAAAGAGTAGAAGCTGTCAGTGAGTCATCAGGTCCCTGCTGCTTCCCTACCTCAACAAGGACTGTGTCATATGCAAGAGTGCCCTCCCCCCACCCCCTCCCTCTGGACCCCATCTCTCTGCTGCTTCCATTAAAGGGGAAGTTCAGTGCAAATACATGCTTTTCAGAAAAAGAGCACGTATTTTTATCCCCATGACCTTAATCTGCCAATTCATCATTTTGCCTGTGTATAAAATAAATGCAACCGAAATACTGACTTCCTGTTTGCGGACCCTAGTAGAGACCATTATGGTCTTGCCATGACCCAGCGTCTGTGTTGATTCAATTGCTCAGTAGAGAATCTGAGCATCTTTGACCTATCCAACACGCCAATCAGTAGAAATAACTGTTAGAACATTCCAAGGATGTGGTGCATCCTGGGAAAAAAAGAAGGACCATTACAAGTGGAAATGTCAGCTCACATAATGTCAACAGCAGGGAACAGCAAAGGGTATGAAATCAACTGATATTTCAAAATGGTGCAGAATATGTAGAATAACTAAGCATGATTTAACAAATATTGATGATTCCCCTGAACTGTCCCTTTAACTCCTGTTAACTATGGGCAGTCTATCCCATCCCACCCCAACTGCGAGTTAAATTTGGAAGAATATATTTGTACCATGACCTGCTAAAATTGTTGGGAAAAAAAAACAGAGTTTGCAGGAATCTATGATCTGCAAACTACATTTGTCCTAGGGAATAAGGCAGCCACCTAGCAACAGCTGGTGGGTTAGGCGGCTGCCTCCCGAATCGCCGCTCCTGGATGAACAGTCACGGCTTCTGGTCCGTGACGTCATCGCGGGGTGCCGAGATCGCGAGATCTCGCGGCAATTTAGATTTTTTTAGGGAAGCGGGATGACTGCCTTAAAACACTAGGACAATTTTACCTTTATTTATTTAGATAAATGAAGACAGAGAGGAGTAACTTTGACATAAGTTTATAATAATTATTATATATAATATATAATAATATATAATTTTTTTTTTTTTTTTTTTGAAGAACTGGAAAACTGGATTACAGACATTGTTAATCCGAAAACAGTAGCATAACACATGCAGAAAAGGGGGAAGTTGAGGACCTCTATAGTCGGTGTTGTGAGAAGGAATTATTTTTTAGCCTCTTGCTGGAGTAGTGGTTGCTGTTTCCTTGGAGTTTCGCACCTCCTGTGAAATGAATTAAACTGAGTTAATGTTAGCAATTAACATGAATATTAGAATTCTGCATTAAGTAGCAACACTAGGGCAGAAATATTTTAGGGTGGGAGGGTTGGCGCTGTTGCTAGGTGGCTGCCTTATTCCCTAGGACAAATGAGTTTGCAGATCATAGATTCCTGCAAACTCTGTTTTGTCCCACGGAGGCAGCCACCTAGCAACAGCTGGGGGGTAGAGTGAGCACACACCTTGTGGTTGCTCTGGAGAATTCAATTCTTTCTGATTCTGAAGGACGCCAGTGTGTTTATGAACGTTTCTGTCGGAAGACCATCTGGCTGCTTTTAGGATTACTGCTAAGGCTACTCCCTGTATTTGAGAAGTATCAACTCCTGATGACGTCATAGCTTGTAATACCATCCCGTATAGTATTGGATGAGACTGGTCTAAATGGGAGTCTGGATGTTATAAACAGTTGTGTAATGTCTCCTCTGTATTCGGAGGAGAAGTTGTAAATACTTTCTTAAATGTGACACTATACAGAGAGAACCGTCTATTTGTCTTCTAGAAAATCAAGTCTACTAAATTTGGGCAATGTGTGAGGTTTTTGTTCTACCTTAAGTATTATGTGAATGCCCTCAGGAGTCGCCGACATCCATGGTTCTGATATTGGATTAGTGTTAACTCTGAAGATCTGGTGCAAGCAGGCTAGAGCTATTAAGCATGCCAGCTTTATCCGTGTTCCCGTAGGGTAAGAATTAATTTCCCATTGCTAAGAAGTTTAACAGTAAGTGAATGTACCCAAGTGGATTCGTACCTGGGTACTGGAGGGCGAGGACCTCACTGCTCCTGATTATTCTAATGTATAAAGGGTGAATTGTTTAAGTCTGGGATCAATAGGTTAACAACGCAGAACCATATGATTTTAAAGTGGAGGTGGCTATTCCTGAATGGAATTTTATAGTGATAAATTCCAATGCCCCCCATTAAAGCTCTAGGCTGCTCAAGGTTGAGTTTTTTTGTCCTTAAACCATGTAAGTATTCAGCAATTAGGTTTTTATAACGAGTGAGCGTTCTGGGGCAAGCGAACAGTCTATGAGGCTGTTGGCTGCGAGGGAGAGCTGTTGGAAGCAGAACAAACTATTTGAGCTGCAATCACATTAACTGTGGGAGTTTGGATAGTAGGTCCTGGACCCTTGGAAAACATACCACTGTCAGCCCAGAGGCAGTTTCTCTCCCACTATGTGTCTGTGGATCGTAGGGAACCACGGTTTGGACGGCCCAAACTGGGTACACTAGTACCAAGTTCTGTATCAAATCCGTTCTGATCTTGAAAAGGACCTGTGGCATCAGTGTGGGGTGGTGGAAATGCATACAGTGTGGGAGGTTCGTCCATGGAAAGGTAACGCATCCACTTCCACGTTCTGTTGGACCATACCCTCGATACAAACTTCTGTGTGTTGTGCCGAGTTCTTGAGGCAAATGGTCATGTCTCTTGCCGAACTTCTGTTCTATTGAGCAAAGAGGTGAGGTTTGAGACAATAGAATTGACAGAGATAGAGTGTGTCTTGAGGGGCGTCTGCTAATTCGTTGTGTGTCGGGTACGTAATATGCTGTCAGACGATTCTGAAGGAGAGAATCCTTTCCATATTTATCTAGTGTTTCTAGGCATAGTCGAATGGATTTGGTGCCCCTATTCTGTTGATATATGACACCGCTGTTCTGTTGTCTGATTGTACTAATATGTGTTTGCCAGAGAGCTCCTCTGTCACTAGAGTCTGAAGTGCTAGTTTTTATCGCTCTCAGTTCCAAGAGGTTTATATGGAGTGTTTTCCTCCTGATAAGACCATCGACCTCTGATCGCTTTCTGGGGTGGTGAAAGCTCCCCATCCCTTTCGGGAGGCATCGGTCGTGATAATCAGATCTGGGGAAACGGTCTGAATGGTCGAGGACGAAGATGTCGTATTGATATGATTGTGGAGTTCCCTGTGACCTCTGGTTTGGGACCAAGAGGTATGATGGTTCCTCAGGCAATCTCCCAGGAATATCTGTGACATTCGCAATATAGGGAGCCTCCTCTGAACCTGGGGAAAGAGCTATTATTTTCCCTAGATTTTTGCCAACATCCGTAAGGACACGGATCGGTGTGCTAGGGTGGTTGTATGAGGGTTTGTAAGGATACCCATTTCACCTGAGGAATCTGTAGGGTTAAATGATGGTGTATCATGGGAGAAACCCAGAAATATTAGTGATTGTGGGTGGTAGAATTGATTTCTCTGTATTTATCGTGAAACCTAGTTTCACGAAGATCGAAGTGGACAAGGTCTCTTGTTTGGCAAGTGTGTCTCTTGTGGTGTGAAACATGAGTAAGTCGTCTAGGTAGATCAGACAAAATATTGCTTTTTGTCTGAAATGTTGGACACACTGGTTTTAGAAGCTGGAAAGGTGTAAGGTGCGTTTGATAGGCCAAAACACCAGACTGACAGTCCATGATAAATTGACCTTCACTGGAAGAAGAAACTTCTGTGGTTGGGGCAATGCAGATTGTATGAAGGCATCTTTCAGATCTATCTTTAACATAAAGAAATCTTGTCAACAGGTAGGTTAAGTCTGACAGATTTTCAATCTGAATTTTTTGGTTTTATGTAGCGGTTCAGGTTTGTACATTTAGGACCGGTCTCAGGGAACCGTCCTGTTTGGGACTGGGAATAAGTGGTGATCCAACCCCTTTTGTAGGGAGATGCTCTATCTTCCCTTGTGATAAGGCCGAGTGATAAATTTGCATCTAGGCTTTGTGAGTGGACATCCTTGGGGGTTGAATTGGTAAGGGAATCTTATTAGTGGTTGGGATAAGCCTTGTCTTATAACCCTTAAAAACCATCGGTCTGTGCAAATCTCGACCCATGCTGGGTAAAACCTCACTGACGGCAATGGGGGAGGAGGAAGAAGGGGTAATTACCGTGAAGTGTCTTGCGGAGGTTGAAGGAGCTGATCCTTGAACTCTAGGGTTGTATCTCCTGGTTGGCCCTGAGAGTATTCTCGGAACGCCCCCTGGGACCTGGGAAGGCGTCCCTCCTGACGAAAGGCTTATTGAGACAGGAGTAGACCTCTTAAGATTGCAAAGGATTTCCTGGCACGGTATCTGCCCTTCACTTCCTGAATAAACTCTGAACCAAAAAGCAGGCTGGATCCTAAATTGGGATATTCATATGATTTTGGGGCTAGGTCTGACATTTTTGAACCTGTTAGCCAACGAGCCCTTCTGATATTTGATACATAGTTAAATGACTGACCAATAATAAGAAATGCTCTGCTTGGGGCCTTAAGTAACGCTGTCTTTGAGGATAGCAGCGATTCAATAGATTGGTCTAGGCGATATCGCCCTCTGTTCTGTTTCGACAGCATGAATAAGAGGTGGCCAGCTGCGTCTGCTATTTTAAAACTGAATATTACGCAGTTGTATTGTCGAAAGTTACCACTGGTCTGTGTGGATCTCCTGAAATAGACGGGAGGCCTGGGTCTATGTCAGGCGCTATTAATGCTGCACATCAGGATACCAATGTGGTTCCTGAGAACTAGCTCATCTTACTTAACCAGTGTGGAGCGGAAAGATAGCTGAGCAAATTGAAAAACCTCAGAAGACTCTGATAAAGGCCAGCGCGCTGAGAGAAAAGTTGGATGGTGGTGTTTTTCCGCTAAACCTACCGGCCACTGTAATTCGCTCAGCTTGCCACGTTCAGATGAAGCTGAGTGCGTGGTGATTATTTTCACAGTCCCAATCTACTGACTGTGTGTAGCGGGAAACATCAAACGATGTTGAACTGTGTGAGGCAAACGCCCTTCTTCCCTCCATGCCATTTTGTGCTCAAACGAGCTCTAGAGGGTAAAACCTTTTTTCTTTCAGGTTTGTGAATTTGGTGAAAAACTCCACCTTCTTTATTTTGTCTAATGTGCCTGTTCCCTTAACAAGCAGGTCTAACAGGGCTGACATTTCCTCAGAGTGTACTGCTCTGTAGGGAGCCCTGTGGGAGGGGGTTACCCTTCCTCTTTTGATATGGGCTCTTCCTCTGAGAGGAGGAGGAGTAGGCATCCCTAATTACCCTTTTCCTGGTAGTATATGAGGTGACTTGCGAGTCTGAGGTTGTAAAGGCTCTGAACTGTGGCCATTACACTCACTGTGTCCTCTCCATGGCGCCGCTAACAAAAAAATCTAATTGCGCGAGATCTCGCGAGATCTCGGCCACCCGCGCTGACGTCACGGACCAGGAAGCCGTGACTGTTCATCACAGGAGCGGCGATTCGGGAGGCAGCAGCCCTAACCCACCAGCTGTTGCTAGGTGGCTGCCTCCCGTGGGACAAACAATTTATCACAGAATAATGATACCATGCCTTTAGAAATATGGCCCTACGTATTAAAAGGAGGGCGCACTATCGCAAATGGGTTGCCTTTTCTCTGTAGGAAAAATAATTTTTTAGGAAAAATGCTGGAAGTAGATTCCAATTATATTTTGATAGGGTACTAATGATCAAGGTTTTAGTCTGAGTCAATAATAAGGCAACCAAATACTGTGCATTAAATTAGAAGCAATAAGGAACAAAGACTTCTGGGAATATGCCATGTTTACACATGAAGCTCTTAGGAACACTATCAGGGTTATTCAATAACAGTTCTTATTGTTTAAAATGGTGCTAATTTTGCCCCAACCAATCAGTGTAAGCTTTTAAATGTTAAATAAGATCTGATTGGTTGGGGCAATTTAGCACCATTTAGCACCATTTAAAGAACTTTTATGAAAACCTGTATGTCTTTAAAAAGACTTTTACAGCATTCCACAAGCTAAATGCAAAAAACCAGAACGCCAACTAAAGACCTGTTTCGGCTTTATTGAGCCATCTTCAGTGTAGTGCAGGCCTCTGGTTTGCAGTGTGAAGCTCCTATTGACAGACGTCAATAAACAAAGCCTGAATTCTCTCCCTACCTTATTTAGTATTAATTAAAGTAGAAGCCACCAGAACGAAGATTTTATATTCAACCAACCCGCCAAAAAGCAAACTTCCTTTAGTACAGCCTGAGCACAAACATTCCAAACCAAATTCTAACTAAAACTAGCACTTCCTAACATTCACTATTGTAGTGTATCCCACCACTAAATCTCATTGGTTCAATACCCAAGATCCAATCAGATTAAGTTAAATTGAATCAGATTTTGAAGATGTGTTTGGGAGGCACAATAAATGCGAAAAGAGATGCAGCTCAGTGTTGGCTTAGCAGTTATACTGGTACGTTCTAGTCTTGTATAGGTAAAAAGTCTATAGCTGTTAGTCTAGTATACTACTAGGGCTCCATAAGCTACCTTCAGCCTTGGTGATCCTCATTTTAGTTGGTAGTATTTGGTGAGTATTAAAAAAAGCGCTGCTATGGCTTTGAAGCAAAGCATGGATAAAGGGATTTCATTTCAACCACTGGCTGTTTAAAAACGCCTTAGAGTGGAATGTTGGGTAGTTCTGTTTATGATATTTGGCAGCAGGCCCTATCAAAAAAAGTAAACATTTTTTTTGTCAAACACTTGCAACAATTTCTAACAGTAAACTGTAAACTGGTAGCAGTTTTTTTTTTTTTACAAAGACCACAAAATATTGCATACACTGAATATATTTCATTTTGGTATTCATGCGTTAACAGACTGCTTCTGTGCATTCTGGGCTTTTGAAAAATAAGATTGACAAGTAGTCAAACAAGAGTAAGGGAGAGTTTCCCCACAACTTAAAAAAAGAGACTTGTGGGTAATTCTAATGTAATTTGCATTTTGGATTGTTAACTAGCATTTCTCAGCAGTAAAGGCAGCAGTGAACTGCTCCAACACTAAACCCAGGGTGATCAATGGCAGGCCTCCATAAGACACATATAAATGGAGAACCACAGTTCCCCTTTAAGGAGAGTAATTTTCCAAATATCCCTACAGTGGCATTGGAAATCTTATAAGTGGATGAAAGGGATTGACGGTTTTGGTAGTTCTTTGTGGTAGTAGTTGTTCCTTGTGGGGTACTCGTCCCAACTTCTTTTCTTGTTGGTGTGGAGGCTGTCTATCACTGTCCATCTGTATTGTATTTTTTGGGGAGAGGTCTCTTGGTCTCTGTTGTTGAGTTGGTGGTTCCCAGCATATGTAATACTGTAGAACCTTGTTCTGCTGATTCAATTAGTGAGTTTGTATTCCAGCTATGAGGCAGTATGGGAAGCCCCATCGATATTGGATCTGTTTTCAGCAGGGTTTCTTGATGGATTCAGTTGCTTTCCATTTTTGGAGGGTTGTGGGGCTAGGTCCATATAGATTTTATAGATATGTCCATTGTAATCCCTATTTGGTGGTCCTATCTGCTTGTAGAAGCTTATTTAATATTAAAAAAGGGTTTCTTTAAAACAATATCCTTGCCATCCCTTGTTTGGCTAAGGTTCTGTAACACGGTAACAAATTCTAGGCAGGAGGGAGGTTCATCTGGTAACAAGGTTTTCATTATCGGTAACTATCCCATGAACATCTGTGTAGTATTCTGGAATCCCTCTGATCCTTATATTGTATCTCCACGTGATCAGTTATCTAGATCCTATATTTGTGAACTGAGTTTTTTTAGTGATCAGAAACTCCTCTATATCAGTTTGATGCCATACCCAACGCTTCTGAAATGTCATCTGTTGGTCTCGAGATGAGGCCCAGCCATTGGCCTATTTAAAGGGCATGTCCACCCCGAAATTGAACTTTTGATATGTGGTAGGGCATGCTCCCCCCAGCCCAACCACATTACTATAATTGTTAGAAAGTCCACCGATTTTACTACCTGCCCTCTCTCTCCGCTGCAGTGTTCAGGCCCTCTGCTTGCATGGAATTGAAAGCAGGGGGCGGGACCGGCAGCCGCGTCCGTGATTGGCTGAGGGCAGGAGGGTGCACTGAGCATGCCCAACCTTGATGAGGTTGAGGAAGTCTCAGGCACAGCATGAGTCACACACTGCTCCTACACAGCAGTTTCCTGGACTTGGAGGGGCACAGCAGGGGAAAATATTTTGAGCAGGAATGTAGGTAAGGATTGTTTTAAAACTACTTGATGTGGCCAGTAAAGGGTTAAATTTTAGTTTTGGGGGGTGGACATGCCTTTTGTATTGGGGTGAGAGCAATGCGGAGTTCTTCCATTAACATCATTCTCATTGGTGTATAGAGCTGAAGGTGAGCCTGTCTGGGTTTGGTGAGTTGTTGGGATCATTATAGTTAGGGAAGGAGAGTCTTCGTCCTCCATGTGGCTTGGTGAAGGCTCGGTTCTGTGCGATATGCCTGCAGGGATTGAATGCTGCTGCAGTTTTGTTTTTTGGTGGTGGAATAGAGGGTGGGGCTTCTCCTTGCTTTTAAGTGGACACAGTTCTCTTGGGAATACCTATATACTAGAGTATAAGTCGAGGTTTTAGGCTTCAAAAAAAGTCTAAAAAGCGACCTCGACTTATACTGGGTCACTTACATTTAAACAGGCTGCCGCTCGCTTCCCCATGCTTCTGCATCCCACTGTGCTGGCTGATCTCACCTGTCGCCGAGTAGTGACGTCAGGAACCTCAACAGTGGAGGCGGAAGCGCCGGGAAATGAGCGGCAGCCTGTTAGCAGAGGGACTATCAGCAGGAGATTGGATTGTACATAGGAGGAGTCTAGATTGCATAAGAACATGAAGGCAAGTCCTCTACTACACTGGGGGGCTCTGGGGGATAGGTGCAGTGCTTGCCACTGCAGAGTGTTTGAAACTACAACACTGCAACTAAAGCATGCTGGGGTTGAGTTAGTTTCCAAACATCTGAAGTGGCAAGGAATTTGGGCAAACCTCTGCATTTAAACTGCAACTAATGCTTAAAAACGTACAGATTCAGGAGGATTGTGTCTATTGCTGAGAGCCTTCTGATTCTGTATTGTTTTGAGGCTTTAGTGCCCTTTAAAGGAGAGCTGAATTCCCATACAGTAGCCCCATACAGTAATAGCTTAATCCAGTATGTCTGTTACTGTATGGGAATTTGCTGTCCATTTAAAGGGCATCTAAAGCTCAAAACAATACAGAATCAGCAGGCAGCATTGGTCAAATTAATAATAATAATTCGACTTATACCGAGTCAATCAGATTTTACCAATTTTCGGTATAAATAGTACCTCGACTTATACTCGGATCGACTATATTCGGTGTATACGGTGTGCTTTTTTGCTATAATCCCCAGGATGGTCGAGGAGTGAGTAGAGTAGTCAAAAGACTTATTTTTTAACCAATCATCAAAAAAGATACTATTTACCCATCAACCTGACACAGTACACCACACCTACTAACCTTTCCTTCATTCCCATGGCAGCCATACTTAAAGGGTAACTAAAGTGAAAAGAAAACAACATGTCATCAATTGCCATTATTGAGTTTTAAAATCTGCAGCACAGGACACCCATGTTTCCTCCAAAGTGCAGTCTTTCAGCCAAATTTAAAGTTTATACTTAAACTTTCCTTTCAGTTTATATGGAAGAGGTTTCCCAGACAAATTCTACAAAGTCTGGGTCCATGATATAAATATATGGGAATGCAACTACCAATTAAAATGAACCATTAAGGAATACTATTTATGATATAACTGTCAGGGTTATTCAATAAAGTCTTATCATTTAAAATGGTGCTAATTTGCCCCAACCAATCAGATGAAGCTTTCAAATGTTAAATAAGATCTGATTGGTTGGGGCAAAATTAGCACCATTTTAAATTTTATGAATAACCTTGTGTGTTATGGTACAATCACACAAGATATACCTCTTCATAATCATATATACAAATAAGAACTCAGGGGAAAAGAGAGGGGCAGCACTCATTTAACAATCCGACTGCCTCATGGTGCAGATCAATTCCAATGGTGCAGATCACTCGCGTTTCGTGGGTCAGCCTGAGGAAGTGGGTTTGACCCACGAAACGTGTTCAGGCCAGGTGACCTGGCCCCAGTCACTATCAGCCCTGTGGTTGTACTCGTGTCTCTGGAAAATATATGTGACAAATAAAGAACTACACAGTTGTATCCTCATGAGCAAGTAGGGCATTCCTCACCTGTATAATCAATATATACTTATATAAACTGTTAAATGCAATTGTATAAATCACCTCATGAAAAATTCGTACTAGAGCAAATGTTTTGAATCAATGGCCCTCTAAGCTGGTGCGATGCGACATACTGTAAATAGTGAAGGTCTGCACATGGGTTAAAGGGATGTCCACCCCCAAAATTCCAATTCAACAACTACGGGCCCCCACTATGTAGTGTAGAAACTCTTACCTCACATACCAGCTCCAAAGGTTCTCCAGTAATACCCCCTAAAGTCCAAAAAATGACCACCACCAGGAGCTCTGCAGGTCCCATCATAGGACTCGCCTCCTGTTCTCTCGCTCCGAGAGAATTGTGTCTGCTCATACAGATCCCCCCCTCCCTGTCCCCCTCCCTCTCGATCCCAGTTTATTTCCCTCCCCTAGCACAAAACCAACTTTTTGTAGTGTCGGGCTCCTTCACCACGCATGTAGTTTGACACCCCCCCAAACACCCAATCTGTAATTACATCACCTCTTTCCCCCGTCGATCTACACAGCCGGAAGAAGCGTCCGTGATTGGCTGCCTTGCAGCTAATTCATGGACGCGGCTGCCGGGTCCAGCCCCTGCTGCAGTGTTCATGGCCAAGTAGAGAGCCGTGACACATGACGGGGGGAGGAAAGAGGTGATGTAAGTAACAGATCAGGGGGGGGTTGGTTTGTGTCAAACTACGATGGCGTTGGGGTTGGGGGAGGGAGCCCTAAACTACGAGAAACAGTTTGTAAAAAGGGGGTGGGCATTGCCTTTACACAGTGCATCACCACAACATATGCTGGAAAATAAGCATGTGGATGTGTATGCAGTGAGAACAGACAGTAACGGACCCACACTGTGAGAACAGACAGTAAAGGTCCCATACAGTGAGAACAGACAGTAAAGACCCCACACGGTGATAACAGAAGGTCCCATACAGTGAGAACAGACAGTAAAGATTCCTTACAGCAAGAACAGAGAGTAAAGGTCCCACACAGTGAGAACAGACAGTAAAGGTCCCATACAGTTAGAACAGGCAGT
>JAACNH010006073.1:0-18361 GCA_019447015.1 Hymenochirus boettgeri
TCCCTGGTAGAGATGGGGTTAATTGTAGATGTGGTTCACGCTCTCCCCGGTAGAGAAGGGGTTAATTGTAGATGTAGTTCGCGCTTTCCCCGGTAGAGAAGGGGTTAATTGTAGATGTGGTTTACGCTCTCCCTGGTAGAGAAGGGGTTAATTGTAGATGGGGTCCACGCTCTTCCTGGTAGAGAAGGGGTTAATTGTAGATGTGGTTCACGCTCTTCCTGGTAGAGACGGGGTTAATTGTAGATGTGGTTTACGCTCTCCCTGGTAGAGAAGGGGTTAATTGTAGATGTGGTTTATGCTTCCTGGTAGAGAAGGGGTTAATTGCCTAGAGGGCAGTTCATTATCTCCCTGGTAGAGAAGGGGTTAATTGCCCAGAGGGCAGTTCATTATCTCCCTGGTATAGAAAGGGGTTAATTGACCAGAGGGTAGTTCATTATCTCCCTGAAAGAGAAGGGGTTAATTGCCCAGAGGGTAGTTCATTATCTCACTGGTAGAGAAGGGGTTAATTGCCCAGAGGGCAGTTCATTATCTCCCTGGTAGAGAAGGGGTTAATTGCCCAGAGGGTAGTTCATTATCTCCCTGCTAGAGAATGGGTTAATTGCCCCGAGGGTAATTCATTATCTCCCTGGTAGAGAAGGGGTTAATTGCCCAGACGGTAGTTCATTATCTCCCTTGTAGAGAAGGGGTTAATTGCCCAGAGGGCAGTTCATTATCTCCCTTGTAGAGAAACGGTTAATTCATTGGACTGGTGGGCGGTTCGATCCTGGTAGGGGTGGGGTTATCAGGGGGCAGGCCCTGGGGGGAGGGATCTGGGAGAAACTCAGTCAGTCAGGGGGCAGGCCCTGGGGGGAGGGATCTGGGAGAAACTCAGTCAGTCTGTCTCTGGATCCCACTGTCCCATTGCTCAGTGTGACCGATTCCCCAGCCCTATGGGGCCCATTAGCACCATGAACGGGTACGGGCAGAGGGAGGAAGAGACCCTCATTTCAAGTCCAGTTGATCTAATTGAATACAACAGATATGTATTGAATGACATTGGGTAAAGTCTATAAAGCTGGGTACACACAGTAACGGTATCGGGGCTTTATCGTTACTGTGTGTACGTTCGTTTCCCGAACGAGCGCGCGGCCGCGAACGATCAGGTCGGCCGTACGCTCGTTCGGGAAAGGCCGAAAATTTCCATCGGCCACGCTAGACTCCTATAGGGAGTCTAGCGCGGCCGATGGAAACACACAGTCCCGAGCGTTCTCCCTGGACTGTGTGTATGCAGATCTTTGAAAGATGGCAGACAGGATCTTGCAGATCCTGTCTGTCATCTTTCAGAAATCTGTACTGTGTGTACCTAGCTTTAGTTACAAAAAGTCATAGCAAGGTCAACGTTCCCTGCTCCATGTCCAAACTCAGGAATCCTTTATAATGTTAACAGGGGCCCTGCTGCAACGTTCTATCCAGGTGGATTCCTGGGCTGAAATATGGAGAATTATATTGAACGTCCTTAAATAAAATAATCTGACAACTGCTATATTTCTCCTTCATTGTTCATTTATTTAAAGGTAATCAGGCTAACATGTATATTTCCCACATGTGCCACTCTGGCATGTGGTGTGTCGTCGGCCTTTAGATTGAATACTCTGCTGCCCCTATAACGCCGTTATTTATATTCTAGGAGGTTTGGTTATGTTGTAGGTAATTATTTGCCCAGTAAGGAATGGGCCGGTTTACAATGGGCTGTAGTAATCCTCTGTGTACAGTTACTTCTCCTGTGTATCTGGCTGGGCTGGTAGGACTGGGACAGTAACTCAGCCTTGTGGTGTTTACTGATATTTAATTACCTGCTGGTCTCATTTGTGGTGAGGGGAATTAATTTAAAAGTAACTGCACATGGATCAGCTTCCCCCGTCCTCCCTCCCTTTCCGAGCATCAAAAGTAATGGGTGTCACTTTAAACTAACATAAGTTTTCCAAGGCAGCTCCGAAGTGACGTCACTGACCAATTGGGTAGTTCAGGCTGCCTGTTCCCACTCAGTGTGGCTTCTAAGCCCAGAGCATTGGCCCCTGGCTTTGTTAAAACAAACTGCATTAAAATATCAGCAGAACTGCATGTTCCAACCAACATACTACTGATTAGTTTATTGATCTGTCTAATGGAAGGTTTGGTTATCTTCCCCTTGATCCTGTGCCTACGAAATGACCGTTTTGGCCAATAAAATGTCTACACATGGGCCGATTATCGTCCAAAACGATCATTCCTACTCATCGTGCATCGCCGGTCGGGACCCGTGATCGGACATGTGTACGAACCTTTACTCCAGCAGGAACCAATCCAAATATGTCTCATTAAGGTTAGTACACCAGTGATGGAACTACCCCTGCGACGGCGGGGGGCCCGGGAGGCACTAAAGGTCCGCGATCAGCCACACGTATGATTACGTGTCCCCGCACTCGTCCTGTCACAACCACCCCCTATTGGCTTTAATAACGTAGATCCTGGGTGCATGTACTCTGTGCTTGAATGTAATGTAAAGGACAACTGCACTGTAAAAAATACTATTTATGAATTAAAAAAGGCACAGGGGCTGGGGGTTGTATCCTACCTCCCAATATAATTTTATTAAGGAGAGCGCCAGTACATACCATCTGCCAAGTGAGGGCCCTTGAAGGGCCCTATTAAGGATAGTTCTGAAGCACTGAGGAAGCCAAGCAATTTTTTCAAACTAGTTTTCAGACTAGTTTACCTCCTAATATCTAGGAGGTAAGAGTTACCAGTCCTACCTCCCTGCTCCAGGTACTTCATTGTAGCTTTTACATGTACTATAATTCTCCTTTAAATCATAACCAGAGCACTTTCCAATCTACTGTCCAGCTGTGAATAAATTAAATCTTCTGCTTATGGGGTATCCTGGGAGTTCTAGTTCTGACCCTACTGCTGTTTCTGGGGACTAGGCTATGTCCAGTTTGGATCAGCAGTTCTATGTCATCCCTATGTTAACAATGATACTGATGATCCTTTCACCTGATACTACAAATCCCAGGTAATTAATGGGCACAGAAGGATCGTGCTTCCTTCCCAGTTCATAAAGGCACATGGAGCATTTTGTTTGACGGATGTTTCTTATTGCTTAGAAATGGTGGCGGCGAAACGTGTTGTCACTTGTTTTGGCTGAAAAGCTTATGTTCATTCTTTCTCAGAATTCTACCCACCCACACAGTTCTATTTACCCCTTAAACACAGAAACAACTAATAGAGAAATCCTCAAATGGTTTGTCCCGTACACAGAGGGACTGGAACTCGTGTAAAATGTTTGGTCACAAAGTCAATATTGGAAACGCCAAACTCAGGAACCTTTATAATGTTAACAGGGGCCCTGCTGCAACGTTTATCCAGGTGGATTCCTGGGTGAAATATGGAGAATTATATTGAACGTCCTTAAAGGCCATGTCCACCCCCAAAACTATAACCCCCCAACTACTGGCCCCCATGTAGTTGTGTTAATCCTACCTCACATCCCAGCTCCATAGGGTTCTCCTGTAAACCCCCCCCCCCAAGTCCCAACAAACTAAACACCAGGAGGATAGCAGGGCTCTGCCTGCTATCTTGCCTCCGGTAGATATTTTGCATGCGCACTGCAGCCCTTTCCCCCCCTCCTTCCCCCCCTCCCTCTCCCTCTCCGTTTACTATCCCTCCCCCTAGCGTCAATCCCTCTTAATTGCTGTCCCCCATGTCCCCCAGCCCAACCGCATATTTTTTTTTCAAAAAGCTCCCAAAATCTTACCTCTTTCCTCCGTGCACTGAATGACGGCAGCCGCGTCCATGATGGCTGCCGCTCAGCAATCACAGACGCGACTGCCGGTCCCGCCCTCGCTTCGACGAGAATGCCGGCAGTGCGGCGGAGGAACGAGGGGAGTGTAAGTAAGAGTTTGGGGGTCTTTCTGAAAAAAATATTTATGCGGTTGGCGGTGGGGGACAATGGGGGAGCAGCATATTAAAAATAAGTTTATGGGGTGGACATACCCTTTGGGGGAGGGATCTGGGAAACTCAGTCAGTCTGTCTCTGGATCCCACTGTCCCATTGCTCAGTGTGACCGATTCCCCAGCCCTATGGGGCCCATTAGCACCATGAACGGGTACGGGCAGAGGGAGGAAAGACCCTCATAGAGTGTCAGAGCCCACAGGAGGTGAGTGTGTGGGCGCTGGAGTTGCCACTGTGATTGAACCTGTTTGGGAAAGGGGAGACTAGGGGATGGAGTTGGGGGGTCAGGTGCCTTAGCCTATTTCTGATTGATTATTGCTGTAAGATGTCCACACACTCGTACAATCTCACTGTACAATCTGTACAGTCTCACTTTACAATCTGTACAGTCTCTCTGTACAATCTCACTGTACAATCTGTACAGTCTCACTGTACAATCTCACTGTACAATCTGTACAGTCTCACTGTACAATCTCACTGTACAATCTGTACAGTCCTCATTGTACAATCTCACTGTACAATCTGTACAATCTCACTGTACAATCTGTACAGTATCTTACTGTCAATCTGTACACATCACTGTACATATCTGTACAATCACTGAACTCTGTACAATCTCTCTGTACAATCTCACTGTACAATCTGTACATCTCACTGTACAATCTGTACAGTCTCACTGTACAATCTGTACTCACTGGTTACGTTCCACCCAAATCGATTAGGAGATTGAAATGCAGACCATCCATTGGCTCCATCCACAGGGGGGAGGGACACAAATGTTTTATCACATTAGTAGCCAATGAGATCTCTAGGAGCCAACCTGGCATTCCTAGGATCTGGGGAATGGGATATTCCATACAAAACCTTAAATGTGACCAGGGCTTTAAGACGTGACTTGGGGGTCGGTAGAATTACAGGAGGGGGTTGTTACATTGGAACAGAAATGGACCTGAATGGAGAGACCCCCAGTATGGGGTAATTTACTGTCAGACCTCCCCTACATGTGGGACAATCTACTGTCACGTCCGCTCACCCTGATTGGCTTTCACTGCACCGTCCTGACCCAAGATCCTGGATCTAATTGGTCATTCAGTTCCCCCTTGGGTCCATTGTCCTAGGCCTGATATTATGGCTATATAAATTGGAGCAGGGCACAAGGCCAGATATAACCCCAAATGGGGTGGGAGTGCACAGGATAGATACAAACAAGTATTTAAAAAAGAAGAAAAAATTATCCGGTCCACTCCAATCGTGTCGAACAGTAAAAAACCCTTTATTTATAAATGTATACCGGTAATTGTGCAATAGGGATACACAAAAGGACAAAAAAGTGCAGCGCAAAAGATAAAAAAAATCACAATACACGCCTCTAGCACTTTATTCCTCTCCTCCACATGGCTCTCTACCCTACATGATGCCTCTGTGCTCACTCATACTTATGACTGCCTCTTAGACTTTCATCTTATACTACTGACAGATGAGTTTAATTGACTAACTGGGCTTCTTAAGCTGGGTACACACAGTAACGATAAAGCCCCGATACCGTCGGTATCGGGGCTTTATCGTACTGTGTGTACGTTCGTTTCCGAACGAGCGCGCGCGGCCGCCGAACGATCGGGTCGGCCGTACGCTCGTTCGGGAAAGGCCGAAAATTTCCATCGGCCGCGCTAGACTCCTATAGGAGTCTAGCGCGGCCGATGGAAACACACAGTCCCGAGCGTTCTCCCTGGACTGTGGATGCAGATCTTTAAAGATGGCAGACAGGATCTTGCAGATCCTGTCTGTCATCTTCAGAAATCGTTACTGTGTGTACCTAGCTTTACTCTGTGTGAGTTGGATATATACTGCCATGTGTATCAGTGGAAAGGCGTGTATTGTGATTTTAACTGTTTTTAATCTTTTGCATCGCACTCTTTTGTCCTGTGTCACTTTCCTTCCTTACTTGCCTTAACTTTGCCTTGAAGTGCAGAGTTTATTGCAGGTAAATGCGATTTAACCCATTGTGTGGAGACAACCTTTAAACAATGGGGAAGTTGTAAGTTAACCCATTGTGTGGAGACAACCTTTTGTCAATAAGAATTCCTATATCCTATATTTTTTTTGCCCAATGAAATGAAACAGAATGCGAATGTCCCTCCTACCCCGCATCATTATAACAATGAATGGGCACCTTCACCCACATGTACTTTGGTCTCACAGTTTTCTCTTGCATTTCACCTTAATTCCAATAATCTATGAACACAGCTCAGTACAAGATTTAATGCTGAATATTCATTAGAACATGTTCCACACCTTACAATGTCATTGTACAATCTAACCAGATACGTAATATTCCCACACATTTTGAGGCCCAGACCCTGTTGAACCCGATTGTAATCTGATTGTGGTTGACGTATATAATATTGTACATACAATCAATCCCTATTAGTAAGAGCTGTTTGCAAAGGGCAAGTTGAATTTGTGTTATCTCAAGGTTAAACGTATCCACATGTATTTTAATTGGTCCAGTGTCCGATCGCCTTTAAAACACCCCCTATTGGCTTTAAATAACGTAGATCCTGGTGCATGTACTCTGTGCGGATATGTATGTAAGGACAACTGCACTGTAAATACTATTTATGAATTAAAAAAAGGCACAGGGGCTGGGTTGTATCCTACCTCCCAATATATTTTATTAAGGAGCGCCAGTACATACCATCTGCCAAGTGAGGGCCCTTGAAGGGCCCTATTAAGGATAGTTCTGAAGCACTGAGGAAGCCAAGCAATTTTCTTCAAACTAGTTTTCAGACTAGTTTACCTCCTAATATCTTAGGAGGTAAGAGTTACCAGTCCTACCTCCCTGCTCCAGGTACTTCATTGTAGCTACTTTACATGTACTATAATTCTCCTTTAAATCATAACCAGAGCACTTTCCAATCTACTGTCCAGCTGTGAATAAATTAAATCTTCTGCTTATGGGGTATCCTGGGAGTTCTAGTTCTGACCCTACTGCCTGTTTCTGGGGACTAGGCTATGTCCAGTTTGGATCAGCAGTTCTATGTCATCCCTATGTTAACAATGATACTGATGTATCCTTTCACCTGATACTACAAATCCCAGCGTAATTAATGGGCACAGAAGGATCGTGCTTCCTTCCAGTTCTAAAGGCACATGGAGCATTTTGTTTGACGGATGTTTCTTATTGCTTAGAAATGGTGGCGGCGAAACGTGTTGTCACTTGTTTTGGCTGAAAAGCTTATGTTCATTTCTTCAGAATTCTACCCCAAACAGTTCTATTTACCCCTTAAACACAGAAACAACTAATAGAGAAACCTCTAAATGGTTTGTCCGTACACAGAGGACTGGAACTGCCTGTAAAATGTTTGGTCACAAAGTCAATATTGGAAACGCCAAACTCAGGAATCCTTTATAATGTTAACAGGGGCCCTGCTGCAACGTTCTATCCAGGTGATTCCTGGGCTGAAATATGGAGAATTATATTGAACGTCCTTAAAGGCCATGTCCACCCCCAAAACTATAATCCCCCCAACTACTGGCCCCACCATGTAGTGTAGTGTAATCCTTACCTCACATCCCAGCTCCTTAGGGTTCTCCTGTAAACCCCCCCCCCAAGTCCCAAAACTAAACACCAGGAGGATAGCAGGGCTCTGCCTGCTATCTTGCCTCCGGTAGATATTTGCCATGCGCACTGCAGCCCTTCTCCCCCCTCCTTCCCCCTCCCTCTCCCTCCCGTTCTACTATCCCTCCCCCTAGCGTCAATCCCTCTTAATATGCTGCTCCCCCATGTCCCCCAGCCCCAACCGCATATTTTTTTTTTTCAAAAAGCTCCCAAAATCTTACCTCTTTCCTCCCTGCACTGAATGACCCAGCCGCGTCCATGATTGGCTGCCGCTCAGCCAATCACAGACGCGACTGCCGGTCCCGCCCCTCTGCTGCGAGAATGCCGGCAGTCGGCGGAGGAACGAGGGGAGGTAAGTAAGAGTTTGGGGGTCTTTCTGAAAAAAATATTTATGCGGTTGGGGCTGGGGGACATGGGGAGCAGCATATTAAAATAAGTTTATGGGGTGGACATACCCTTTAAATAAATAATCTCACAACTGCTATATTTCTCCTTCATTGTTCATTTATTAAAGGTAATCAGGCTAACATGTATATTTCCCACATGTGCCACTCTGGCATGGGGGTGTCGTCGGCCTTTAGATTGAATACTCTGCTGCCCCTATAACGCCGTTATTTATATTCTAGGAGGTTTGGTTATGTTGTAGGTAATTATTTGCCCTGTAAGGAATGGGCCGGTTTACAATGGGCTGTAGTAATCCTCTGTGTACAGTTACTTCTCCTTTGTATCTGCTGGCTGGGGAGGACTGGGACAGTAACTCAGCCTTGTGGTGTTTACTGATTTAATTACCTGCTGGTCTCATTTGTGGTGAGGGGAATTATTTAAAGTAACTGCACATGGATCAGCTTCCCCCGTCCTCCCTCCCTTTCCGAGCATCAAAAGTAATGGGTGTCACTTTAAACTAACATAAGTTTTCCAAGGCAGCTCCGAAGTGACGTCACTGACCATTGGGTAGTTCAGGCTGCCTGTTCCCACTCAGTGTGGCTTCTAAGCCCAAGCATTGGCCCCTGGCTTTGTTAAAACAAACTGCATTAAAATATCAGCAGAACTGCATGTTCCAACCAACATACTACTGATTGGTTTATTGATCTGTCTAATGGAAGGTTTGGTTATCTTCCCCTTGATCCTGTGCCTACGAAATAACCGTTTCGGCCAATAAAATGCCTACACATGGGCCGAATATCGCCCAAAACGTTCGTTCCTAGTCATCGTGCGTCGCCGGTCGGGACCCGTGATCGGACATGTGTACGAACCTTTACTCCAGCAGGAACCAATCCAAATATGTCTCATTAAGGTTAGTACACCAGTGATGGAACTACCCCTGCTACGGCGGGGGGCCCGAGAGGCACTAAAGGTCCGTGATCAGCCACACGTATGAAGTAAACATACGCAATCAGCTGTTTAAAAGACCGGACCCGAACTTCCGGTTTGTTTACTTCATATGTGCAATCAGCTGTTTAAAAACGACTGATCGTGGACCTTTGCGCACTGGCGAGGGTGTGTGTCAGGAGCCCGGCCTCCTCTCTTGCGTGCTGGGTGGGGGTGGGGCAGTTACACCCCTAGCGTACACTCTGTACCAATCTTTTAAACATGTCATTTTGACAGATGGGAGTACACACAGTCACGATCATTCTTCCTATATAAAGTATATATAAAATATAGATAGACTGTTCGTTACTGCCATACTCCCTACGATTGTGGGGGACTTCCTATACTTTATATAGGGGGACGACGATGAACGAGGGAAATTATTTGTTTGATAGTTGCTGACGCGGAACGTTTGTCGCCAGTACACACTTTACCGATAAAGGGCCAATCCCGTTGTTATCAATTAGATGGGCCCTTTATTGGGAATGTGCGTGACCGTGGGGGGCCCAGTCGCTGTAATTAGCAGGTGAGAGGCAGTTTCTGATTGGCTGAGATGATATATTTTTTGTGGATATTAAATGGGAATGTGAGGAGATATGTTGTATTTGTAGCAGAAATGATAAAGGTTTCGTTCTGCATTTGTGTTGTCATAGGAACAAACAGACGGTAAGTTCGCTTCCTCTTCCTGTGCAGTGAACGTCCCGTCTCCATCTCCATCTTTTTATTTTTTGCATCTGCTGACAAAACAGGAAATGGAAGCTGGGGCTTTAAATGCTTTTTAAGAAACCTGCCAAATTAATGCAAAAAATCCATAGGTCCGATTAAAGTAACTTCAGTAACATGACAAGGCACAGAGGTTAAATTCCATGCATCTGCAGATACTATAGATACCATATATTGTGTATACAGATACTATAGATACCATATATTGTGTATGCAGATACTATAGATACCATATACTGTGTATACAGATGCTATAGATACCATATATTGGGTATGCAGATGCTATAGATACCATATATTGTGTATGCAGATACTATAGATACCATATATTGTGTATGCAGATACTATAGATACCACATATTGTGTATGCAGATACTATAGATACCATATATTGTGTATACAGATACTAAAGATACCATATATTGTGTATGCAGATACTATAGATACCATATATTGGGTATGCAGATGCTATAGATACCATATATTGGGTATGCAGATGCTATAGATACCATATATCGGCTATGCAGATGCTATAGATACCATATATTGGGTATGCAGATGCTATAGAACCATATATTGTGTATGCAATGTTATAGTACCATATATTGTATGCAGATACTATAGATACCATATATTGGGAATGCAGATGCTATAGATACCATATACGGTACTGTGTATGCAGATACTAAAGATACCATATATTGTGTATGCAGATACTATAGATACCATATATTGGGTATGCAGATGCTATAGATACCATATATTGGGTATGCAGATGCTATAGATACCATATATTGGCTATGCAGATGCTATAGATACCATATATCGGCTATGCAGATGCTATAGATACCATATATCGGGTATGCAGATGCTATAGATACCATATATTGGGTATGCAGATGCTATAGATACCATATATTGGGTATGCAGATGTTATAGATACCATATATTGTGTATGCAGATACTATAGATACCATATATTGTGTATTCAGATGCTATAGATACCATATATTGGGAATGCAGATGCTATAGATACCATATACGGTACTGTGTATGCAGATACTATAGATACCATATATTGGGTATTCAGATGCTATAGATACCATATATTGGGATGCAGATGCTATAGATACCATATATTTGGGATGCAGATGATATAGATACCATATATGGCAATGCAGATTACTAAGATACCTTATATTGGGTATGTAGATACTATAGACACCATAATGTGTATGCATCTACGATAGATACCATATACGGTACTGTGTATGCAGATACTATAGATACCATATATTGGGTATTCAGATGCTATAGATACCATATATTGGGAATGCAGATGCTATAGATACCATATATTGGGAATGCAGATGCTATAGATACCATATATTGGGAATGCAGATACTATAGATACCTTATATTGGGTATGTAGATACTATAGATACCATATATTGTGTATGCATATACTATAGATACCGTATACGGTACTGTGTATGCAGATACTATGTATAGTTTATATAACACCAATTGGGGGTGAAGCACTGTACAATAACAAAATAGAAAAAGTCGTAAAAGGGGAACAAATACATAAATAGTTTAAGTACAGAAATATAGAAATTATATATATATAACTATATAAGTGCTAGAGCTTTCCCACAAGAGGAAAGGAGGTCCCTGCCCCGTAGGTAACATACAGATGCAAAGGGTAACATACAGATGCAAAGGGTAGAAGTGTATTAGTGAAATGCAGTATAAATAAATGTATATTATACTGTATATACAGATACCATATACTGTATATACAGATACCATATACTGTATATACAGATACTTCAGATACCATATACTGTATATTCAGATACTTCAGATACTATATACTGTATATACAGATACCATATACTGTATATACAGATACTTCAGATACTATATACTGTATCTACAGATACCATATACTGTATATACAGATATTTCAGATACTATATACTGTATATACAGATACCATATACTGTATATACAGATACTTCAGATACTATATACTGTATATACAGATACTATGTATACAGAAACTATAGATACCATATAGTATGGTATCTTGCGCTCAGGGGTCGGGCTTCCTATCGGACGTGTGTAGGGACCTTTAAGCAATGTTTCCTCCTGACCGACCTTTCGGCTCTTCTGAGGGGTCGGCCAGGAGGAAGGACTGTCAGTCGCAGCAATAATGGTCGCACAATCGCCCGTGGTTTTCAGACATGTCCGATCGAGCGTTTGTCTGATTCTAACGAATGGTCGGTCATGTCCGAAGCCCCATGCAATTATTTAGGCCTGATCTATTTCTCATAAATCCATGCTGACTACTATTTATATGATCAGTTCTGGAGACAATGTCATGGATAAGATCCTGTAACAAAGTTTCCAGCACCTTCCCTACCACTGAAGTTAGGCTTACAGGTCTATAGTTACCAGGCTGGGAATGACTCCCTTTTTTGAATATTGGTATTACATTGGCTTTTTACCAATCCAGCGGCACATCCCCAGATAAAAGTGAATCTGTGAATAGTGGGTGCAGGCATGCTCAGTTTACTCCACCCAGACAGAAATAAAGTTTAGCGATTGGACAGGTTCTACATGATTTCAACTGTTATTTAGGTGTAAGGAATTCATAGCCACTTATCACATTTTACTCTCTGCTGTGAGCTGTACTGAAGTCACTATTATTACTGGAACACAGTAGGGAGCATTCAGCATTGTGCTGGAACACAATGGTCACATATTCCCGACGTACCATCCGGCGTTTGCCGTTAATTCATTTTTATTTTGTTTTTCAGAAATCCCTCGTCTCACCTGGAATACGAGAATCGCTTCACAATGCAAATGTTCCTCTTCCAGTTTGTCAGTTACTATTCCTCCTGCTTCTACGTTGCCTTTTTCAAGGGCAAATTGGTGGGATACCCAGCAGATTACACCTACATGTTTGGCCGGTGGAGGAACGAAGAGGTAAATATCTGTAATAGGAAATAGCAAGTAAGCAATATTACAATACCCTTTAGGTCGGTAGGTAGGTAATTCTCCCTGCAATATCACAGGGCGCTTTAGCCATGAATGAAAACAAAGGGAAAGTTAAATACCCAGGATAATACAATGATTTAGAAAAATAACTTAATCTATAAATACGTAATGTCTGTTGCCTCAATCCAGTACTTGATTTGCTCAGGCTCAGCCCCCCCCCCCCCACCTCTTAACCAACACCTCCTTCCAACATCCCAACTGTCTCCATTCCAGTTACAGTAGAACTGCACACAGCAGAAGAGTTTATGTATATAAGGCACTTGATTGAGCTGCAAGTAGTGTTTCTCGACCTTTTTATCTTTGAGGAACCTTAGAAATAAAGTCTTATTATTATATATTATATTTCTTTCTTTGTCAATCATCAGTTCATACAAATATTACAGTTCAATAACCGTATCGATATTAAATAATTCACTCAAAACCATCACACTTTAACCATCTCCTGATAAACCCCCAAAATAACCTCCCAGAGAGCTCATGGGGTCCGCAGACCCCTGGTTACACATCAAGTAGAATCGGGGAGTCAAGATCTGAAAACCAGTTTACGGTAATTCTGATTAATGTCTCTTTGAGTTTTCCCACGTTTTCTCTGTAGTAGGTTCCATCACGGCTGGTTATTAAAGGCTCCACGGTCCTGTGTGTTTATCAGTTTATCATAATTCCTTCAGGAGAAGCCTTCCCTTCACTGACAAAGGACTGTCGGTCCTGTCGGACGGCCAAGACTAAAGGACTGTCGGTCGCAGCAGAAGTAGCTGTGTCCGATAGTTTGTCGTGGTTTTCCAACGTGTCCGATCATCCGTTTCTCTAATTCGGACAAACGAACGGTCAGTTGCGTCCGGCCAAAGAAACCATCCAATATTTCATCCCGATACACTAAAACGTTGGTCAGTCGGGCCGAATTATTGGATAGTGTGTACCCAGCTTTACAGTTCAATCTGTATTTACTGTATAATGTCTTTGAATGAATTTATCAGGCTTAATTGTTGGCAATTGGTTACTGTATTGTGGTGTGACCCGGCAGGATGTCTGATCGATCTGACCACTCAACTCACCATCGTAATGGCTGGAAAACAGATTTGGGGAAACATCCAGGAAGCTTTTGTTCCGTAAGTGACGTCGCCTATTGGGACAAGAAGGGTTATTGGCAAAGCAAAAAAGGAGACAAAACACTGATGTAGTTTTCTTAATTGACTGTCTTTTTAAGATCATAAATTCTTTTTGGACTTCTCTATAGATGGACAATGAATTGGTGGGGACGAAGAAAAACCAAAAACCACCCAGAAAACCTTTACAGCCGATGGGAACAAGACGGAGACCTGCAGATGTTTGAACCCCTGGGACTGTTCTATGAGTATCTTGAAATGGGTTAGAGCACGTACTATAATGATGTTAGTTCCCTTGTACATTGTACAGTGTTATAGTGTGCAGGACTGTAGCCAATCAAATGTAAGAACATTCATTGAGTCAATCAGCCAGTTAGAACATTAGAATGTTTAGAGGTGTAGAGCAGGTAACCAATCAGAGTATTTTTTATCACCATAACCCATCCAGAAAGTGTTAGAGATATCTAAATGTCTCCTGGGGTCAACTGCAATGCAGTACTGCCCCCAAACTGGACCCCTTAACTAACATGGCCACCTCTCATTAGCCCGTGGGGTGTCCATGATTTCTAGAGCTCTTTTCCATGACACCACAGATGTGTTTTAACTATTGGAAATTTCCATGGAGTCTTGATCCTTCCATGGGGGTCATTGTATCTTTCTGGCCTTTAACCTTCCTATGTTCTCTCATTCTAGTTGTCCAGTTTGGGTTTATCATCAGAGATCAGAGTCGACTCATGGAAATTGACCACCCAGTTCAGAAGACCAGTGGCCTCCAAGGCTCACAGCATCGGGGTGTGGCAAGAAATTCTCAACGGCATCGCGGTTCTCTCAGTCGTGACGAATGTAAGGAGGCAAAGACCATTTGGGGTCCACTTTGGGTTTAGTAGAAAGTGTCAATGTCTCCCCTTTAACCTTCACCTATGTCCATTAGTCCTAGAATGTTCTATTTAAACATGGTGGGCTTGACCAGTTGAATTAGAAATGTGTCCCTCTGCGCATAGGATTCTTTTTGTTACAGGGAACATAATGGAGGTTAATTCAGATAATCCGTATCCGATAACCGAGCTGTGTCCGTTTCAGGCTTTCATCATTGCCTTCACGTCATTATCCCGCGCCCGGTCTATTATTGCGCCTACTCGCGGAATTAGAGTTCGCCCATGTCCGGATATATTGACCACACCCTCTTAAAGGGGCCCCATTCCAAATCTTCTTTGGCTTTTAGACTTATTCAGAAATAAACCCCCCTAAAAAAGATAATGGTTTTACCCTGCAGATACCGAGATTACCGCTACCCAATGGACCATAACACTGTAAGGGGAACATTATCCCTTATATATTACACTGTAAAGTGAACATTATACCTTATATATCACTCTGTAAGGTGAACATTATACCTTATATATCACTCTGTAAGGTGAACATTATACCTTATATATTACACTGTAAGGGGAACATTGTCCCTTATACATTACACTGTAAGGTGAATATTATACATTATATATTACACTGTAAGGGGAACATTATCCCTTATATATTACACTGTAAGGGGTACATTATCCCTTATATATTACACTGTAAGGGGGACATTATCCCTTATATATTACACTGTAATGGGAACATTGTCCTTTATATATTACACTGTAAAGGGAACATTATCCCTTATATATTACACTGTAAGGGGTACATTATCCCTTATATATTACACAGTCAGGGGGCAATTATCCATTATATATTACACTGTAATGGGAACATTATCCCTTACATATTACACTGTAAGGGGAACATTATCCCTTATATATTACAATGTAAGGGGAACATTATCCCTTATATATTACAATGTAAGGGGCCCTTTATACCTTATATATTACACTGTAAAGGGAACATTATCCCATATATATTACACTGTAAGGGGAACATTATCCCATATATATTACACTGTAAGTGGAGCATTATCCCTTATATATTACACTGTAAAGGGAACATTATCCCTTATATATTACATTATCAGGGGCCTACAATCCCTTTTATATTACATTATCAGGGGCCTACTATCCCTTATATATTACACTGTAAGGGAAACATTATCCATTATATATTACACTGTAAGCGGGACATTATCTCTTATATATTACACTGTAAAGGGGGCATTATCCCTTATATGTGACACTGTAAGGGGGACAGTATCCCTTATATATTACACTGTAAGGGGGGCATTTTCCCTTATATATTACACTGTAAGGGAACATTAGCCCTTATATATTACACTGTGAGGAACATATCCTTTAATATTTTACACTGTAGGGGAACTTATCCCTTATATTTTACATTATAGGGGCCATTATCCCTTATATTACACAGTAATGGAACATTATCCCTTATATATAACACAGTAATGGGAACATATCCCTTATATATTACACTGTAAGGGAACAATATCCTTTATATTTTACACTGTAAGGGAACATTATCCTTATATTTTACATTATAAGGGGAACATTATCCCTTATATATTACACATAATGGAAACATTATCCCTTATATATTACACTGTAATGGGAACATTATCCCTTATATATTACACTGTAATGGGAACATTATCCCTTATATATTACACAGTAATGGGAACATTATCCCTTATATTTTACACTGTAATGGGAACATTATCCTTATATTTACAATTATAAGGGAACATTATCCTTATATATACACAGTAAGGAACATTATCCCTTATATATTACACAGTAATGGGAACATTATCCTCTTATATATTACACTGTAATGGGAACATTCCCCCTTATATATTACACTGTAAGGGAACATTATCGCTTATATCACACTGTAAGGGGGACATTATCCCTTATATATTACACTGTAAGGGGAAAAATTATCCCTTATATATTACACAGTAATGGGAACATTATCCCTTATATATTACACTGTAATGGGAACATTCCCCCTTATATATTACACTGTAAGGGAACATTATCGCTTATATCACCATGAAGGGGGACATTATCCCTTATATATTACACTGTAAGGGGGACATTATCCCTTATATATATTAACTATAAGGGAACATTATCCCTTATATATTACACTGTAAGGGTAACATTATCCCTTATATATTACACTGTAATGGAACATTATCCCTTATATATTAAACTGTAAGGAAACATTATCCCTTATATATTGCACTGTAAGGGGAACATTATCCCTTATATATTAAACTGTAAGGGAACATTATCCCTTATATATTGCACTGTGAGTGTAACATTCTCCCTTATATATTACACTGTAAGGGGAATATTCCCCCTTATATATTACACTGTAAGGGGTACATCTTCCCTGATATATTACACTGTAAGGGTTATGTTATCCCTTATATAAGGGATAACGTTCCCCTTAAAGTGTAAAATATATTACACTGTAAGGGGAACATTATCCTTTATATTTTACACTGTAAGGGAAACATTATCCTTATATATTACACTGTAATGGGAACATTATATTTTATACTGTAAGGGGAACATTATCCCTTATATTTTACACTGTAAGGGGAACATTATCCCTTATATTTTACACTGTAATGGGAACATTATCCCTTATATTTTACACTGTAAGGGGAACATTATCCCTTATATTTTACACTGTAAGGGGAACATTATCCCTTATATTTTACACTGTAAGGGGAACATTATCCCTTATATATTACACTGTAAGGGGAACATTATCCCTTATATATTACACTGTAAGGGGAACATTATCCCTTATATTTTACACTGTAAGGGGAACATTATCCCTTATATTTTACACTGTAATGGGAACATTATCCCTTATATTTTACACTGTAAGGGGAACATTATCCCTTATATATTACACTGTAAGGGGAACATTATCCTTATATTTTACACTGTAAGGGGAACATTATCCCTTATATATTACACTGTAAGGGGGACATTATCCGTTATATATTACACTTTAAGGAGAACATTATCCGTTATATTTTACACTGTAAGGGGAACATTATCCCTTATATTTTACACTGTAAGGGGAACATTATCCCTTATATTTTACACTGTAATGGGAACATTATCCCTTATATATTTCACTGTGAGGGGAACATTATCCCTTATATATTTCACTGTGAGGGGAACATTCCCCCTTATATATTACACTGTAAGGGAACATTATCCCTTATATCACACTGTAAGTGGGATATTATCCCTTATATATTACACTGTAAGGGGGACATTATCCGTTATATATTACACTTTAAGGAGAACATTATCACTTATATATTATACTGTAATGTGAATATTATCCTTATATATTACACTGTGAGGGGAACTTTCCCCCTTATATATTAACTATAAGGTTATCCCTTATATATTGCACTGTAAGGGGAACATTATCTCTTATATATTAAATTGTAAGGGAACATAATCACTTATATATTACACTGTATGTGTACATTAAAACTTATATATTACACTGTAAGGGGAACATTGTACG
>JAACNH010006074.1:0-18358 GCA_019447015.1 Hymenochirus boettgeri
CTAACAGTATGGACGCCTATTACACGTAATGACAATACTAACAGTATATACGCCTATTACATGTATTGACAGTACTAACAGTATGGACGCCTATTACATGTAATGACAATACTAACAGTATGGACGCCTATTACATGTAATGACAGTACTAACAGTATGGATGCCTATTACATGTAATGACAGTACTAACAGTATGGACGCCTATTACATGTAATGACAGTACTAACAGTATAGACGCCTATTACATGTAATGACAGTACTAACAGTATAGACGCCTATTAAATGTAATGACAATACTAACAGTATAGACGCCTATTACATGTAATGACAGTACTAACAGTATGGTCGCCTATGACATGTAATGACAGTACTAACAGTATGGCCGCCTATTACATGTAATGACAATACTAACAGTATGGACGCCTATTACATGTAATGACAATACTAACGGTATGGATGCCTATTACATGTAAGACAATACTAACGTATGGACGCCTATTACATGTAATGACATACTAACATATGGACGCCTATTACATGTAATGACAGTACTAACAGTATGGGAGCCTATTACATGTAATGACAGTACTAAGAGTATGGAAGCCTATTACATGTAATGACGCCTATTACATGTAATGACAAGCACTAACAGTATGGACGCCTATTACATGTAATGACAATACTAACATATGTACGCCTATTACATGTAATGACAATAAATCAGTATGTAGCATATTACATGTAATGACATACTAACACTATAGACGCCTATTACATGTAATGACAATACTGACAGTATGGACGCCTATTACATGTAATGACAATACTAACAGTATGGACGCCTATTACATGTAATGACATACTAACACTATAGACGCCTATTACCAGTAATGACAATACTAACAGTATGGACGCCTATTACATGTAATGAGAGTACTAACAGTATGGACGCCTATTACATGTAATGACAGTACTAACAGTATAGACGCCTATTACATGTAATGACAGTACTAACAGTATGGACGCCTATTACATGTAATGACATACTTACATTATAGACGCCTATTACATGTAATGACAATACTAACAGTATGGACGCCAATTACATGTAATGACAATACTAACACTATAGACGCCTATTACATGTAATGACAATACTAACAGTAATTCAATCTTTACCGTCACTACATGTAAGTCGTTTGGCTAATAGACGTCAGTCGGAAGAAATGACTGTCAGGATGAGACCTGGTATAACCTAAATCAATGTCTTCTCTTAATATTGCACCTAGAAGCAGGATCCTGCTGTTAGTATTACATAGCGTATATACTGTGTATATGTTTGTTTAGTGTCCGTGCTGTAAGTTAACCTGTAGGTACCCAAGGTAAGATGGTTAAATCCAAACAGATAATGTTACCACATTTACTGATTGAAGCTGGGTATGGCGGAATGACAATACTAACTAACGATTAATGTCCCTAATTACATGTTAATGACATACTAACACTAAAGCGCCTTTACATGTAAGGACAATACTGACAGTATGGCGCCTATTTACATGTAATGACAATACTAACAGTGTAGCATATACATGTTGACATATAGCCATATACTATGCTACTGACGATGACATGCTAATACAAACTAACGTATGACGCCCTATTACTGTATTAAACCAGGTACTAACTATATGACGCCTAATTATCATGTAATGACAGTTACACAGTATGAACCCTATTACATGTAATTGACAGACTAACATTATGGACGCATTACAGAAATGGACATATAACAGTATGGACGCCTATTACGATGGTAATGGAACAGACTAACAGTTATGGACGCCTATTACATGTAATGACGTACTAAACAGTACTGGACGCCTATTTACATGTATGAACAGTCCTAAGTAGGGACGCCTATAAACTGAATACAAGCTAACAAGTTATGGACGCCTATTTACATGTAATGACAACTTTGCATCAGTATGGACGCCTCCTATTACATTAATGACAACAATGCGTAACAGTATGGACACCTATTCATGTATGCCACATGCTAACCATATGGACGCCTTTACATGTAGACAATGAACGACCGATGGACGCCTATTACATGTAATGACATACACGAGTAGGACGATATTACATGTATGACAGTACTAACCATTACCATTCGTAGACAATTGATAACGCTATTACATGTACTGAACAGTAATAACAGTAGGGTTGCCTATTACATTAATGACAATACTAACAGTCATGGAACGCCTATTACATGTAATGACAGTACTAACATATATGGCGCCTATTACATGTATGACAATACTAACAGTATGGAACGCCTTTACATGCAATGACAGTATAACAAGTATGGACGCCTATTTAACACGTAATGGACCACTATATAACAGTATTACGCCTATTTACATGTATTGACAGTGACAACAGGTATGGACGCCTATTACATGTAATGACAATACTAACAGTAATGGACGCCATTACATGTAATGACAGTACAACCAGTATGGATCCTATTACTGTAATGAACAGTACTAACAGTAGGGACGCCTATACATGTAAATGACAGTATCTAACAGTATAGAGAGTCCTATTACATGTAATGACAGTACTAACACGTAAGTACGCCTCTTAAATGTAATTGACAATACTACCAGTATAGACGCCTCTTACATGTAATGACAGTACTAACAGTATGGGTCGTCCTATGAATGTATGACGTAACTACAGTATGGCGCCCGGCTATTACATGTATGACAATACTAACAGTATGGACGCTATTACATGTATGGGACAATACTAACAGTATGATGCTATTACATGTAATGGAACAATACTAACGTAGGACGCCTAGTAAATGTCATGACAATTAATAAACAGTTATGGACGACTATTACATGCAATGACACATACTAACAGTATGGGCGCCTTTACATGTTATATGACAATACTAACATATAGGACGCCTTTTACATGTAATGACAATCCTAACATATGGAACGCTATTCAATGTAATGAACAATACTACCAGTATGGACGACTATTACATGCAATGAAATCTAAACAGTAATGGCGCCATTACATGTAAATGACATACAAAACATATTGACGCCTTACAGTTATACACACTAACAGTATGGACCGCTATTCCTGTAATGACAATATGACAGTATGGACGCCTAGTTAACATTTAATGACAGTACTAAAGTATGGACGCTATGTACATGTTATGACACCTATTCATGTAATTACAGTACTAACAGTATGTACGCCTATTACATAATGACAATACTGACAGATGGACGCCTATTACAGTATGACAATACATAACATTATGGACGCATATTACATGTAAATGGCAATACTACAGATGGACGCCTTACATTATGGACAATACTAACAGTATGGACGCCTATTACATCATGACATACAACAGATGGACGCCTATCTAATGTAATGACAGTTATAACAAGTATGGACGCCCTAGTACATGTAGATGACAATACTACCACTATGGACGCCTATTAATTAATGACAATCCTAACAGTATATGACACCTTATTACATTAATGGACAATACTAACAGTTATGGACACCTTTACATGTACATGACAATACTACACGATAGACGCTCTATTACTATTTGACAATACTAACAGTAGTGTACGGGCCTATACATGTAATGACAATACTAAACGTATGGACGCCTATTACTGTAATGACAATGCCTAACAGTATGGAGCCTATTACATGTAATGACAATAATAACAGTATGGGACCCTATTACATGTAATGGACAATCACTAACAGTTATGGATGCCCTATATCATAATGACAATCATAACAGTATGGACGGCCTATTACATGTAAGACAGTACTAACAGTAATGGACGGCCTTATGACATGTAATGACAATACTAACATTAATGGACGCCTATTACATGTAATGACATACTAACATTATGGACGCCTATTACATGTAATGACAATACTAACATTATGGACGCCTATGACTGTCATGAACAATCTAACATTGATTGACGCCTATTACATGTATGACAAGCCTAACAGTATGGCGCCTATTACATGTATGAACAGTTACTAACAGTTAGTGAACGCACTATGACTTGTAATGACATACTACAAGTATGGAAGCCTATTACATGTAATCGACAATAATACGGTATGGACGCCTATTCATTAAATGGACAGTACTAACAGTAGGACGCCTATTACATTGTAATACATCCTAACAGTATGGACGCCTACTTTATTACATGTAATGACATACTAAACAGTAGTGGACCCTATTACTGTAATGACAATCCTAACAGTATGGACCCTATTACATTATGACAATACTAACGGTCATGGACGCCTATACATGTAATGACAATACTAACGGTAATGGACGCTATTCATGTAATGACAATACTAACATATGGACGCTATTACAGTAACTACAGTACTAACAGTATGGAGCGTATTCATGATGACATAAGAGTATGGACCTGCTAATTGTAATGACCTATACTCTATACATGATCAACTCCTAACAGTATGGACGCCTATTACATGTAATTGACAATACTACATTATGTACGCATATACATGTATGACATACTATCAGTAGTACGCCTTTACAATGTAACATGAACATACTAACACTATAGCGCCTATTCATGTAATGACAATACTGACAAGTATGGACGCCGATACATGTAATGCAATACTAACAGTATGACGCCTATTACATTACGACATACTAACACTATAGAACGCCTATACATGATCATGACAATACTAACAGAGGACGACCTATTTCATGTAATGAGAGTCTAAAGTGATGGACGCCTATTAACATGTAATGCAGTACTCAGTATAGACGTCTATTACATGTAATGACAGTTATAACAGTAGGACGCTATTACATGTTAATGACTACTTACATTATAGAACGCCTATACATGTAATGACATAACACAGTATGGACGCCAATGTACATGAATGACCATACTAACACTATAGACGCCTATTACTGTAATGACAATACTAACAGGAATTCTCAAATCTTTACCGTCACTACATGTAGTCTTGTTGGCTAATAGACACGTCAGTGGAAGAAATGACTGTCATGATGAAGTACCTGGTATAACCTAAAATCAATGTCTCCTTAATATTGCACCTAGAAGCAGGATCCTGCTGTTAGTATTACTAGCGTATATACTGTGATATGTTTTGTTTAGTGTCGCGTGCTTGTATAGTTTAACCTCTGTAGGTACCCAAGGAAGATGGTTAAATCCAACAGATAATTTTTTACCACATTTATGATGAGCTGGAGATTTCTACTCCTATTGATTCACTTTTCGAAGGTGACAATTATTAAATTTTATGGAAGCCTGGTCATGCCCTTTAAGCTAATATTGTGATTAATTGACAATCGTCCTAATAAATAAAAAGCCCAGCAATAGAGCTTATAAAACTATATATGTGTTTACCAGGAATAAAACACTATCAGGCCTATTTATTAAAAGTAGTTATCGTTAAACGGTTCCCCAGCCAATCAGATTTTAGCTTATAAATGGTACAGAATATACGGCCTGATTGTCGTTAATCTATTTACTGCAAGAAAAAAAAGAGAGGAACTCCAAGTTGAAGAAAGTGTTTATTACTCAAGGCTTAATAAAGGGGCAGTGCCACCCAAAACGTTGCCCCCTTTAATCTCACAATGGAGTCGTTTCTGGTGCGTTAACATATCACAGAGCAGTGCGTGTTAATTTGGGTGGCCCCATTGAATGTGCTGCAATCAGTTTTGCAGGGCACAAGCCAATCATTTGCACTCCGACTTATGTGTGCGTATCACAGCGCAAATGGACAAATCCGCATGGGAAATGCATGAATTTTAGGGATTGTTTATTATTTAAACATACAGTACACACAGGACAATGTGTTATATGTAGGCGCTATACGATATTACATGGAATGTAGGATTATTTATTATTTAAACATACAGTACACAGGACAATGTGTTATATGTAGGCGTATACGATATTACTTACATGGAATGTAGGGATTATTTATTATTTAAACATACATTACACAAGGACATGTTTTTATATGTAGGCCTATACGATATTAAATGGAATGTAGGGATTATTTATTATTTAAACATACAGTACACACAGGACAATGTGTTATATGTAGGCGCATATCTATACGATATTACATGGAATGTAGGGATTATTTATTATTTAAACATACAGTACACAGGACAATGTGTTATATGTAGGGCTATACGATATTACATGGAATGTAGGGATTATTTATTATTAAACATACAGTACACAGGAAAATGTGTTATATGTAGGCTATAACGATATTACATGGAATGTAGGGATTATTTATTATTTAAACATACAGTACACACAGGACAATGTGTTATATGTAGCGCTATACGATATTACTGTACATGGAATGTAGGGATTATTTATTATTTAAACATACAGTACACAGGACAATGTGTTATATGTAGGCGCTATACGATATTACATGGAATGTAGTGAGTTATTATTTAAACATACAGTACACAGGACAATGTGTTTTAGTAGGCGCTATACGATATTACTGGAATGTAGGGATTATTTATTATTAAACATACAGTACACACGGACAAGTGTTATATGTAGGCGCTATACGAATTACATGGAATGTAGGATTATTTATTATTTAAACATACAGTACACACAGGACAATGTGTTTATATGTAGGCGCTATACGATATTACATGGAATGTAGGGATTATTTATTATTTAAACATACAGTACACAGGACATGTGTTATATGTAGGCGCTATACGATATTACATGGAATGTAGGGATTATTTATTATTTAAACATACAGTACACAGGACAATGTGTTTATGTAGGCTATACGTATTATTACATGGAATGTAGGGATTTTTATTATTTAAACATACAGTACACAGGACAATGTGTTATATGTAGGCGCTATACGATATTACATGGAATGTAGGGATTATTATTATTTAAACATACAGTACACAGGACAGTGTTTATAGTAGGCCCTATACGATATTACATGGAATGTAGGGATTATTTATTATTTAACATCCAGTACACACAGGACAATGTGTTTGTAGGCACTATACGATATTACATGGAATGTAGGGATTATTTATTATTTAACATACAGTACACAGGACAATGTGTTATGTAGGCGCTTCGATATTACTACATGGAATGTAGGGATTATTATTTTATTTAACATACAGTACACACAGGACAATGTGTTATATGTAGGCGCTATACGATATACTTACATGGAATGTAGGGATTATTTATTATTTAAACATACACACAGGACAATGTGTATATGTAGGCGCTATACGATAACATGGAATGTAGGGATTATTTATTATTTAAACATACTACACCAGGAACAATGTGTTATATGTAGGCGCATACGTATTACATGGAATGTAGGGATTATTTATTATTTAAACATACAGTACACACGGACAATGTGTTATATGTAGGCGCTATACGATATTACATGGAATTAGGGATTATTTATTATTTAAACATACAGTCCACAGGACAATGTGTTATATGTAGGCGCTATAACATATACATGGAATGTAGGGATTATTTATTATTTAAACATACAGTACACACAGGACAATGTGTTATATGTAGGCGCTATACGATATACTACATGGAATGTAGGGATTATTTATTATTTAAACATACAGTACACAGGACAATGTGTTATATTAGGCGCTATACGATATACTGTACATGGAATGTAGGGATTATTTATTATTTAAACATACAGTACACAGGACAATGTGTTATATGTAGGCTATATCGATATTACATGGAATGTAGGGATTATTTATTATTTAAACATACAGTACACAGGACAATGTGTTATATGTAGGCGCTATACGATATTACATGGAATGTAGGGATTATTTATTATTTAAACATACAGTACACACAGGACAATGTGTTATATGTAGGCGCTATACGATATATACATGGAATGTAGGGATTATTTATATTTAAACATACAGTACACACAGGACAATGTGTTATATGTAGGCGCTATACGATATTACTGAATGGAATGTAGGGATTTTTATTATTTAAACATACAGTACACAAGGACAATGTTTTATGTAGGCGCTATATGATATTACATGGAATGTAGGGATTGTTTATTATTTAAACATACAGTACACAGGACAATGTGTTATATGTAGGCGCTATACGATATTACTGTACATGGAATGTAGGGATTGTTTATTATTTAAACATACAGTACACAGGACAATGTGTTATATGTAGGCACTATACGATATTACAATGGAATGTAGGATTTTTATTATTTAAACATACAGTACACAGGACAATGTGTTATATGTAGGCGCTATACGATATTACATGGAATGTAGGGATTATTATTAAACATACATACACACAGGACAATGGTTATATGTAGGCGCTATACGATATTACTGTACATGGAATGTAGGGATTATTTATTATTTAAACATACAGTACACAGGACAATATGTTATATGTAGGCGCTATACGATATTACATGGAATGTAGGGATTATTTATTATTTAAACATACAGTACACAGGACAATGTGTTATATGTAGGCGCTATACGATATTACATGGAATGTAGGGATTATTTATTATTTATACATACAGTACACAGAGGACAATGTGTTATATGTAGGCGCTATACGATATTACATGGAATTAGGGATTTTTTTATTTAACATACAGTACACAGGACAATGTGTTATATGTAGGCGCTATACGATATTACAAGGAATGTAGGGATTATTTATTATTTAAATAAACAGGAAGAATAAAGGGGAAGAAGAAATAGAAAGAACAGGAATTTTTCTCTCAAATTAATAATTCTAGTTCAGTAGCAATTAAATTATAATTTCTTTATAGAAATCTGATATTATAGCTACAGAAAATACTGTTAATGAACTGGGCCTTACTTGTTATTTACAAATATGGAGGTTAAACTGTTACCATGGTAACTACTATGTAGTCAGCTGCTATAAAAGTACTAAACTGTACCATGGTAACTACTATGATGTCACAGTCCAGCTGCTGTATAAAAGGAGGCAGATCTTAACAGATTTCAGTGACAAAATTGTCTGATTGTTTTACAGGATTTTTACTCTGTAAGTATCTTACATTACAGGTTTGATTTTCTAATGTTTAAAAGTAAATTTACATTTTAAATATCTATAACTGGACTATAAATATATAGTAGAAATATATAAAAAAAAATTATTCATAATATTTTTTTCTACTGATGCGAATTAATTTATTTACCAGTAAAACTTGTGGATTTACTTTGTTTTCTCATATTAATGTTTATTACTGATGGATTATTTCAACATTTCTAATAATATAATTGATACTGTTACAATCCCAAGGGTAATTATAACTAAAAATGTGTCCTCCCCTGTTTATCCATATTGTGTAATGTGAAGGAATAAGTAGTGTCAGTTGGATATGTGACTGTGTGTTTTATCCTTTAGGACATTTTAACATGGGAAACACAAGAAGTGTAAAGCGTCGTACTAAGGTAAGACCACGGGAAACAATTCATGGTCTAAGTCAATATGGGGAAGATGATAATGTTGTGTTGTGGACAATTTGCTGCATTGAAAATCCCATATCTAACTCTACATAAAAACCCACAGAGAGCAGATTTTGGTTTTAAATAAAAGGGGAAATTAAAAGGGATTATTCAATAAGAGGGGAAACATTTTGCCTGAGCTGTTAATCTGCAGAAACCAATCAGGAAATGTTTTCTAACTGTTGTAGTCCAGTAAAAAGGAGATATCTGATTGGCTGTTGGAAAAAAGGTTTTAGATACACATTAAGGTGGTATGTCTGGGTTCATTAAGGTCTGGAGTGTTATTGTCCGTAAAGGAAATTAATATATCCCCTTTAATTGTATCTTTTTGTAGAACGACGGTTCCCCGCTGATGAAGGGGGTAAGGCAAGCCATTGCATTGTCGGCCTCACCACCCACAGTCTACCTACAGGGGGTGCGAGACTATTTGGTGGCAGAGATATTAAAGGCTGACAGGGCCAGAAAAGAGGTTATCGAGATGCTCAGTGCCATGGATATCTGTGAGGCATTGACGCTGATCCGCAAGTCAAGGAACAATAAAGAACAGAAACGCCTGACCAAGGAACTGGAGGCTGTAAATAAAAGGCTGGGAGAGCTACATAAGATGCTCAGGACAGTAGCGAAGCTGTTGTTCAGGGTCAGGGACCATCCAGGTACAGTATGGTCTCTCTTATTATACTAAATCCAACAAGAAATAGAATATTGTCTCACATTTATTTGTAATAAAATTCATTTTTACAGAACCTGAACCAGCAGAGAAGGTTCCTGATATACTGGAAGGTAAAGTTTAAATGTCTTTACTCCCTACCTTACACCCCGATAATATTGGAACAATCCAACGGTCCCCCCTATACTCTGTGTGTGATTCTAACGGACCATAGAGACCCCAATCCCATGATCCCACTGGTCAATTCCCCTGACCAATGTTACAGTTCCCAGTCCCATTGACAGTTTTCTTCTCTATTGTAGATTTCCTTAATACAGAGGGACGGATAATACTATTACGTAGCCGTCCTTGGAACCTAAATGTGTCCCCAGAAAAGGATTAGGTAAGTAGTTTTATTGGGTGGCTGGATTTCCACAAGGGGTGGGGGAGAAAAATATGTTTATTGTTTCCTTTGCACTTTTGTGTTTATGGAAAAGCTGTATGGCAGCACCACTTATACTAATGAATCCAAGCAGAAAGTTGGGCTTATTGAACACAAAATAAAACCTATTTATATTCTACATAATAAATATATTGTCCATCATACAGAACCTGCCGGCCATTTAGATTTCCCCTTTGCTCTGCTAATAACACAATGTGGTCACATGACCCGCTCCCCAGTCTGTCTGTTATACTATACCCCGTACCCCATATAATCTACTAACACACACACTTATTATAAATATTATTACTTCCTAATCCTCATCATTGTCTTTTCCCTTTTAGCCTACAAGCCTTTTCTCCAATACCTAGTATAGGTAGGTAGACAGGTAGTATAGGTAAGTAGACAGTTGGGGGTCTTTATTAAACTTTGACAGCCATGTAAGTTCCAAATTGATCCAGAGGTTAGTCTGATTGCCGATAACAGTCATTGGCTGTACCCAGGGTGAGAACCTTACTGATTAGATCCTCACCCCTTGGTGTACAGTATTTGGATACTTACCTACTAGCTGCAGGTGCCACTCTATCTCAGACCTGGTCCCGCCTCCTCCACTAGGAGCCCGGCCATGTGGAGGAGGCAGGATAGGATATAAGAGGCACCAGCTGGTAGCTAATTGTCCACACTATCTACTGTACTGCCAAGGGTAAGGATCTAGTGTGTTAGGTCCTCACCCTGGGTACAGCCAAAGGGAGGGGGTAGATTTTGTCTTTCCCTTCCCCTTTAAGTAAATGTTTCTCCCCTTGAGAACATTGGCTGTGCCATCAGACTGGGTAATTTCCCTCCCTCTGGACCAACTCTGGGATAAAAGGAAACCAGAGATGGATGTAAAAGGATGGAACATATTGGACCAGGTTCATAGCAGTCAAGGTTTAATGGAGACTTGTTTTAATGTCCCAAGATGGTCCAGGGATTAATCCGACTGCCACATGGAGTCAGGAAGGATTTTTTCCCCCTTCTGGGTTTTTTCCCTTCCTCTGGATCATCTTTGGGATAGGGTAGAATTTGGGTTTTGGGTTGTTAGGATTTGGGCTGTTTAAAGGGGAACAAAATCCCTCTCTTGGCTATACCCACTGGGAGTATAGCAGGTAGTCTGGGTACTTACCTCTTTGCTGCAGGTGGTGCTCTGTACTTGACCAGTCTGTCCTCGCCTCCTTCTCTATGCATGCAGGCCAACCAATGGGAGGACATGATCTGCAAGCGTGTCCACCCATAGGCAGTCATCCCCTGAATTGCTAGCTATGGATAGGGGGCAGGACCGGAAGGAAGCACCAGCAGCTAGGAGGTAAGTATCCAACCTACCTGCTGCACTGCCAAGTGGTTTGAAATACTCACCCAGGGTACAGCCAAAAGTAGGGGATTTTTGTTCTCCTTTAAACATAAATAATAATGCTCCAAGTTGATCCAGGGATTTATCCGATTGCCACATGGAGTCAGGAAGGAATTTTCCCCCTTCTGGGGTTTTTCGCCTTCCTCTGGATCAACTCTGGGATAGGGTAGGATTTGGGAGGTGGAGGAGTGTTAGGTTATCATTATAAAAAAATAATAAAAACATTATAAATTTCAACCATCTGTGTCTGTGTTTTCTTTCCCTTTATATTTCCCTTTGTAATGTGGGGATCAGACTATGATTTGTATTATTGGCTTCATAGTATCAGGATCTGGTGTGTAAAGATAAATATCTAAACAATCAATTTTATTTGAACATGTGTCAACCAAATAGATAATTCCCAGTGGGAATAAGTTAATGGGGCCCAGGACCAATAGAATTTGTGCTAAACACATACATTAAAAAAACAAGGGTTTTTATTGGCTAAAACTAGCAAAAGTGTGACCGTTGGTGCACAGTGGGGTTTTTTATGTGTTAATTTTATATAGTTTAATTTGCTGGAGTGTTTGTTACATATATTGATTAAAATATAAGTGTAAGCTACCCGCCACTTACAAGGCCCTCCATATTAGGGTAGTCCTATCCAAGAATGACATATTTTAGGTAATAATGCTGTTAATTTTGTAGTGTAATTATTATGTATTACATAAGTGTTTTCCTAATGATAACTTCCCGCGGCACTTGGAGCTCTTCCTGGTAGTTCCGTCTTCCAGGGGGTGTTTGCGGTTGTTCGCGGCCAAAAACCAGGCTCCCAGGCCCCGCCGCGAGTGTTGGGAGGCTCCGCGGGGCTTCCATCGGCACTTGGAGCCCCAGTCAAGTTGTATACATACAATACTGTACACACATTAACTCCCTCATCCAGCTAATCCCCAGGGCTCTCAAGCAGGAACAGGCAGCGTCTCAATACCTAGCAACAGCAGGGATCGCCCACCATTTCTATAGGCAATGCCTTCTCTCCCAGTTAAAGGGAACACTATTGGCATTTACCTGGATTACGACCAATGTGGAAGGGCTTTGTTAGATGCTGTAGTTTACACACATGCGGCAGTAAGGAGGAACCTGTTGCTTGTTTAATATGGGGTATTCCTATTGGCTGCTAGAATACAGTCGGCCACTATTACAGTAATGGGACAATTTATAATAATTGTACTAACCTGGAAGCTGATCATTGTGAGCACTGCTGCTAACAGGACAGGAGAAAGAGAGAGAGAGAGAGAGAGAGAGAGAGAGAAAGAGAGACAGAGCGAGAGAGACAGGGCGAGCAACAGAGACAGAGCAAGAGACAGACAGACACAGAGAGAGACAGACAGAGAGACACATAGAGACTGTACACTAAAGCAAAAAATAACATTTAGACACTTACCAGCATAAGAAGGAAACTTCCCTTCAGGGAAGCAGCCAAAACAAAGGGATCCTTTAGTAAAGCAGCCTGTAGGAGAAAGAAAAGTCTTCAGAAGGCAGTGGCAATTGGCCACTCCCACCCGCTCCCACTACACATTGCATCAGGATGTGAAGCTCTCTCCCACAATGCAATACAGCAGGATATATACTCTAAGCATCCTGACACTCTCTCCCACAATGCAATACAGCAGGATATAACTCTAAAGCATCTGACACTCTCTCCCACAATGCAATACAGCAGGATATAACCTAAAGCATCCTGACACCTCTCTCCCACAATGAAATACAGCAGGATATAAACTCTAAAGCATCCTGATACTCTCTCCCACAATGCATACAGCTGGATGTCATTCTACACTTATGGGAAAGCAAACTTTAAACCATTAACTCGCACATGCTCAGTAAGTCTCACACAATGCAAAGCTAAAGGATGTTACTGTAAAGCATGCATTGGTGTCAGGATGTGATGTAGTGCTACAGCAGCTACAAGAAGCACACCTATGGATAATAAGGACAATAAGGAAATTACAGCAAAGTTCCATGCAGAATTTAATAAATTGAGTGGTGTGTCATAGCTCCATTTTGACCAGTCCATTCAAACGTGGGGAGATTCTGTATGTTAGTACTTTTTTTTTTAGTAATTTTTTTATTTCATATTCCATTTACACACTGTTACACACTTATATATTTATTTAGAACAGATTAATAAACTAATTAAGTTATACCTTTTACATTACAATATACACTGTAACACATGTATAATGTTATTTAGCCTACCCCCACCTACATAGTAACAGTCTAAAAACTCAATTCAATCTCCACAAAATGGAAAATATTTTTATATAAAGGAAGGATATATCCCAGTAGTAAAGGGATCTATGTTGCCTTCAAACCCAACCAAAGACCCTCATAGTACCCAGGGTGTGAGTAGGTCTTACCCCCTGGGATTTGCTCTTGATGCCCATACTTTCATAATAATCCTGGTTGTAGTGCTGGTCTCTCTCTACCTCCTCCATAGATCCAGGAATCAAGGAGAATATCTTACTATTGGCCCATCTAGGATTAGTCCCAATGGGGCATCTAGGGCAAAACAGGCGTTGAGACCGAATGGGTTTCCATCTGTACACATTGTACCAAAACATTGTGACCTTGGGAAGGATTTTTTATGGTACACACTGATTAAGGGGCAATTCCATTGGATCTGTTGGAATTACCATTTATTGTAATGTGTGTACCCAGCTTTAGTATTGCGAGGTGGAGGGTTTTCGGAGGTGAGGACGTTAATATATAGAGCCAATTATCTGACCTGCAGGTTAGGCCTTGTGGGCAATGCTATTCATATAGCATGAGACTGCAAGATACCTTCTGTTATAAGAAGATGTTTTCTCTGCTTATCTGGCATTCCCAAACCTTTCCGGTTATTACACTAATTACTTTATAACCAATGTTACAGACGTGATGTCAGACACAAAGCATTATCTGGACCGGAATGTAAATAAGAAACCGGTACCTGACATATACAATGTTCGGTTCAGATTAAATGTCGAATCAACTTGATGTCAGGCAGGTGAATGGTCAGTATAAGCAGGCATGACAGGTGATTAAAGATTGTGGACTTGCGTTTGTACAGTCGACCCAAAATATCTACCAAACGATATATAAAATATGGTGGTAGTTCTCCCGTGTGTACCAACTCTTATCTTAAATTGTAAGAAATAAAGAAAGAAGATTTAAGTTTGTTGGCTAATGGTGGTCCAGCTGTGGTCTGCCCCCCCCCCTCCCTCTCTCTCTCTCTCTCTGGACCCATTGAAGTCAATGAGAGTTAAAAAATCTGAGAAGTTCCGCTGGGTATATTTAAGATTTCTAGAAATGTAGAAAATTTTGGATTTTGTAAATTTGAAAACTCTTAATACAGTAATTATCCAAAATGGTTCCGCGGTTCAAAAAAATCTGGAAAATGTGTAAATCCACACAATCCAAGTTCCAGACGGTCTGTGAAATCCGCTTCGGGTTTGGCTCCATCTCTAGTCATTACCTGCAAAGGGTAAGTGGTAAGAAAATCAAAACTGATGACAGAAAAGAGGTGAAAGCTTAAGTGCTGAATTCGGCTGCAAGAATCTTGGCATCAAGGAGTGGGAGAAGTGTATTTAATGTAATGCAGCATTCTCTATCCAATGAACTAGGGTCAAGCATTGTCCTTTAAACTGAAAGGCAGTATATTGTAATATGGGAGAGGTCACTGTGTGGAGTTGATGCCTGTACCGATTGCTATGCTGTCCCGCCCACCATCACAATAAAATACCGTCCCTCAATGAAACACAATCACCACAATTACCTACCTGGTCTTATGAGCAGTCCATGGATTACATTGTAGATATTTTTGTACAAAACCATTTTAAATGCAACTAAAATAACAAGATACAAAACCAGAATTGTTTTATATTTGTTGTATTATCTGAAAACGTTAAAAAAAAGTTTCCCTTAATTCTGCTTTTCAATGTTTATCTTTTCTTGCTAGAAGTACACAGGCCTCTTCCTCCACAGACAGACGCATACCCCGAACCTACAGACGCAGCCTATGGTGCATTTCACTGCCCGTCTGCCAAATCTTTTCTCTCTTCACCACAAAAACCGGGGAGCTCAGACAGGCAGGTAGTGAAATGTTGTGTTTCCTTCTACAGGACCGCACATTGACCGGGGACACAGTTCCTCGATTCGGTCTCTAGATTCCGTCCTGCAGAAGCAAAACCTCCATTTACCACCTCATTCCCTCAGCCCTACGCTGCTGTTAGTGCCTTTCCGGCAAGGAAGCAGCAGAGAGGGCGGACTGGTTTCTATTTGATCCTGAAGTTTGGTTTTGGGGTGGACATACCTTATTTTTTCGAGTATTTATTAAGATAGTTGCCGATTTCCCATGCACCAACATTTATTAAAACTGATTGGCTAATGCAGATTAGTTACCTATCCAATAACATACACTGGGGCATCCTGTACCTGCTATATTATTTAGTATTCATGGGCACATACTGCATACCGACATGGATTCTTACTCTTCTGGGAATATCTAATTGGCTCAACTATTGGCGAGGAATTTTATGGAAGAATTTATAAACTGGTGTATTGTTCTCTTCCCATTCACATCTAAACAATTGCAGGGATTTTAAGACTCCACTACACACAGTATCAGACCACAACCACAATTATAGGAGAGTGTTAATTTGTCCACACCTGCTCTAATATTCTATTAGGAAAACGGGATTTAATATAGTATAGATATATAGATACACCGGAAAGGGCAGTAGTTACTGGGGATATCTAAGTTGCCCTTATTATTATTTGAACTGACTTGAATATTCAAGCAAGTAATTATATAAGTAATATGAGTCTAGTTATTAAGCAATATAATCGAGTTATAACTGTATATTAAGCAAATTGAGTAATACTGAGTATAAAATCAATCATCGTATATTAAGCAATATATCGAGTAATAATGGTATTAAGCAAACGATCGAGTAATAACTGTAATATTAAGCACTATATCGAGTATAACTAGTGATACAAATAGTCAAACGTATATAGCATATACGAGTAATAACAGTGATTAAAAACAATATATCGAGTTAATAACTGGTCTTAAGCAACTATAATCAGTAATAACTGTTATTAGCAATATATCAATAATGCAGTGTATTAAAGCATATATCGAGTAATACGTTAACTTAAGCAATATATCCGATAATACCTATGTAATTAAGCATTCAGAATAAGTATACATATATAGAGTAATAACTGTGTATTAAGCAATAATCGAGTAATAATTGTATCTCTAGCATAGTATCGAGTAATAACAGTATCTTAAGCAATATATCGTAGTAATAACTGTGTTTAAGCAATATAATGAGTAATACCTATATTACGCATAGAATCAAGTAATAACTGTATATTAAGCAATATATCGAGTACTAAACGTAATAAGCAATCTATCGAGTACTACTGTATATTACGCATTATATCGAGTAATAACTGTAGATTAAGCAAATATATCGAGTAAACTGTATATTAAGCAAAATCGAGTAATAACTGTAGATTAAGTCAATATATCAAGTAATAACGTATCTAGAATATATCTATACGTATTAGCTACTATAAATGTATATTAAGCATATATATGAGTAATAACTGTATATTAAAGCAAATATCAGTAATAACTGTATAATTAGCAGTATATCGAGTAATAACTGTATATCACAATAACTATTAGTAATAACTGTAATATTAAGCAATGTAGAATAATGGCTATAAGCAATAAATATCGAGTAATCAACTGTAATATTAAGCAATTAGTATACGACTGTAATCAATCTGTAATAAGTTAACGCATATGATCTAGTAATAACTGTATAGTAAGCAATATATCGAGTATACTGTTATACAATAACAGAGTGTATATTAAGCAATATATCGAGTAATAATGTATATTAAGCAATATATCATATTATTAGAATATTCTAGTAATAAACTGTATATTAAGCAATAGAGTAATAACTGTATATAAGCAATAATCGAGCAAATCTGTATATTAAAGAATAATCGAGCAATATCTATATTAAGCAATACATCTTAGTAATAACTGTATACTGGGGGGGGGGGGGAAGTGCTCTATTAGTTTACTATCCTGCAAAGACCGGGCAAAAAAAAAAAAAA
>JAACNH010006075.1:0-18356 GCA_019447015.1 Hymenochirus boettgeri
ACTGGGTGCTGGAAGGGTTAATAACAGGTGTTCAGTACTGGGACCCCTATACCTGGACTGGGTGTTGGCTTATATCTCCCAAACCATCACTTACCTGGGAAGGGACAAAGGAGAAGCCAAGAAATGTGGTTGACGATGCTGGAAACAGGATCCAAGGTGTTCAGGTGGAGGTCAGAGCAGATCCAACCCGACAGGGTGAATGGCAGTGTATGGACAATGCTGGGGTGAGGTCCATATCCTTAATCCAATTTAGATCCAGACTTCCCAGTCCTGGGTAAACCCTGCACACCTGGGGCCCTTTTAATGTAAATCATAGGGCCACAGCGCAGCTCCTAATCCATTGCACTAAAATATTCTGTATTAATGTTAACTGCACTGTCCAGTAACAACCTCCCTGAGAGTAACAATGAGACACCCCCTAGATAGGAAGATATCCCCTAGATACCCCCTAGATAGGAAGATATCCCCTAGATACCCCCTAGATAGGAAGATATCCCCTAGCCGCCGTCACGTGATTGGTGCAGCATCAGCCAATCATAGACGCGATGCCGGTCTCCCGCCCCTCTGCTTGCATTTTCTCGAAGCAGAGGACCGGGAGTGCGACGGAGGAAGAGGAGAGTGTAAGTAAAGTTTGGGGGGCTTTCTAAACATATAAATAGAGCGGTTGGGCTGGGCTGGCAGGGGCAATACTATATTAACAAATTAATTTTAGGGTGGCATACCCTTTAACAGACTGATTCTATTAGTAGTGCCAGTAAGGGTCTGGGATTGTGTTACAATTGTGGTTTGTATATATATATATATTATATAATACTATTCCCTCATAAGAGGATATTTGCATGTGTAACTGTGTGTAGGCTTGATAAAGGTCCAAGACCAGGGACCAAACGTTGCCACTGATTGTGATGTGAATAAACCCATTGTTTGCAAGACCAAGGAGTGCCCTAATTCATTGTGCATAGTGTATATATATATATATATATATATATATTATATATATATAATATATATGTAACCCTTTAATTCCCCTAGATAACAGAATTACAGGGTAGGGGATAATTAGTAAAGTATGATAGTTATTACAGTATAGTATAGTATAGTACAGATAGTACTAGTTATAGTTATAGTATAGTATATTACAGTATGGTATATATAGTATAGTATATATAGTATAGTATAGTATAGTATAGTATAGTATAGTACAGTTAGTATAGTATAGTACAGTATAGTATAGTACAGTATAGTATAGTATAGTATAGTATAGTACAGTATACAGTATAGTATAGTATAGTACAGTATAGTATAGATAGTATAGTATATTACGTATAGTATAGTATTAGTACAGTTAGTATAGTAAGTATGGAAGTATTGTATAGTACAGTATAGTTGTATAGTATAGTATAGTACAGTAGCGTATCGTATAGTATAGTACAATACATAGTACAGTACAGTATAGCATAGTAGATCAGTATAGTATAGTATGTACAGTATAGTATAGTATAGTATAGAAGTATAGTACAGTAGTAAGTATAGTATAGTACAGTAGATAGTACAGTAAAGTATAGTACAGTAAGTATAGATAGATAGTACAGTATAGTATAGTACAGTTATAGTATCGTATAGTACAGTACAGTTAGTAAGTCAGTAAAGTATAGTACAGTACAGTATATATAGATATATGTACAGTATAGTATAGTACAGTATAGTTAGTACAGATTGTACAGTATAGTACATAGTTAGTCATAGTAAGTATAGTACAGTATAGTATAGTATTATAGAAAGTACAGTATAGTATAGTACAGTGATAGTATAGTCAGTATAGTACAGTATAGTATAGTATCAGTTACAGATAGTCATAAGTATTAGTATAGTATAGTTATTACAGTATAGTATAGATTAGTATAGTATAGTATATTACAGAGTATAGTATAGTATAGTAAGTATAGTCATAGTATATTACAGTATAGTAAGTATAGTATAGTTAGCTAGTATAGTTATAGTATAGTACAGTATAGTACAGTATAGTATAGTATAGTACAGTATAGTATAGTATAGTATAGTATGTTAGTTAGTATTTACAGTATAGATAGTATATTACAGTATAGTATAGTATAGTATATTACAGTATAGTATAGTATATTACAGTATAGTACAGTTTATAGTATAGTACAGTACAGTATAGTATAGTACAGTATAGCTATAGTACGTATAGTACAGTATAAGTATAGTACAGTTAGTCAGATAGTACAGACAGTTCAGTATAGTAAAGTATAGTACAGTATAGTATATATAGTAAAGTATAGTATAGTATATTTACAGTATAGTATAGTACAGTTTAGTACAGTACAGTACAGTACAGTATAGTACAGTACAGTATAGTATAGTAAAGTACAGTATAGTATAGTACACGTATAGTATAGTACAGTATAGTATATTACAGTATAGTATAGTATATCAGTCAGACAGTATAGTACAGTATAGTTATAGTACAGTATAGTATAGTATATTACGTATCGTATAGTATAGTATAGTACAGTATAGGTACAGTACAGTATAGTTATAGTACAGTATAGTATAGTAAAGTAAGTATAGTATAGTACAGTATAGTATAGTTACAGTATAGTACAGTATAGTATGTACAGATAGTACAGTATAGTACAGTACAGTACAGTATAGTAAAGTATAGTACAGTATATAGTATAGTATAGTAAAGTATAGTATAGTATATTACAGTATAGTATAGTACAGATAGTACAGTACAGTCAGTATAGTATAGTACAGTAAGTATAACTATAGTAAAGTACAGATAGTATAGTACAGTATAGTATAGTACAGATATAGTATATTACAGTATAGTTAGTATAGTACAGTACAGTACAGTATAGTACAGTATAGTATATACAGTATAGAGTATAGTACAGTATCGTATAGTATAGTACAGTTACAGTATAGTATAGTATAGTACAGTTATAGTAATTACAGTATAGTATAGTACAGTACAGTATAGTATAGTATATTACAGTATAGTATAGTACAGTATAGTATGTATATACAGATAGTATAGTATAGTACATTATAGTATAGTATCTTACAGTTATATATACAGACAGTATAGTGTAGTACGTGTAGTATAGTACAGTACAGTATAGTACAGTATAGTATAGTACAGTATAGTATATATAGTATAGTACAGTATAGTACAGTATAGTACAGTACAGTATAGTAATATGTATAGTACAGTATGTATAGTATAGTAAGTACAGTATAGTACAGTACAGTTAGTATATACAGTATACGTCCATCTAGTCCAACCCATCTGTAATACCCACATTTCCTGCCTAATGTTGATCCAGAGGAAGGCAAAAAACCCACCAAATTTAGAAGGGGGAAAAAATCCTTCCTGACTCCAAGTGGCAAGGGGAAATTTCCTGGCTCAACTCTACTTTTATGTATCAATAAAAAAAAATTAAACAGTGTTATTATTATCATTGTATTATTATTATATTAATAATAATATTGTTATGAAGTAATTATTTCAATTATTGTTATTATTTTAATTATTATTAGCCAAGAGCTCTAAGTCTGAACAGTTTTAAAAGCAGCTACTCGAACCTTCCACTAGGGGATATGTGGAGCTCCCTGGTAATAGGAAGATCAGGTAGAAATCTCTGGACTGGTTGCTGCGGTTGTTTTTTCTGCATTTGTTTAGCCAGAAATGCAATTTACAGAGTGACTGCCCCTAGTTATAGAAACTCCCAGCTGCTACAACATTCCATTGACCACATAAGGGCAGGGTTAATTATTATCCAGATCTATAAGACAGTTACTAAACCTCCAGACAAACTACAAAATAGACATTTCTGCATCCAGACTAGGAAGTGTTAATAAAAAGGGTTCAGTTACTGAGACCTCGCCTCATACTGAGACTACTGGGTGCTGGAAGGGTTAAATAAAAGGTGTTCAGTACTGAGACCCCTCACCTGGACTGGGTGCTGGAAGGGTTAATAACAGGGTTCAGTAGGGAGACCCCCTCATTGGAATGGGTGATGCGGAAGGGTTAATAACAGGTGTTCAGTATGAGACCCCCTCACCTGGACTGGGTGCTGGAAGGGTTAATAACAGGGTTCAGTACTGAGACCCCCTCCTCTGGACCGGTGCGGAAGGGTAAACAGGTGTTCATACTGGCCCCCCACCTGGATGGGGCTGAAGGGTTAATAACAGGGTTCAGTACTGAGCACCCCCTCACCGGACTGGGTTGCTGGAAGGGTTAAAACAGGTTTCAGTACTGAGACCCCCTCATCTGGACTGGTGGTGCTGGAAGGGTTAATAACAGGTTTCAGTACTGAGACCCCCTCACCTGGACTGGGTGCTGGAAGGGTTAATAACAGGTGTTCAGTACTGAGACCCCCTCACCTGGACTGGGTGCTGGAAGGGTTAATAACAGGTGTTCAGTACTGGGACCCCTCACTGGACTGGGTGCTGGAAGGGTTAATAATAAAGTGTTCAGTACTGGGACCCCCTCACCTGGACAGACACCTGATATAATCCATCCTTACAGACACCTGATATAATACATCCTCACAGACACCTGATATAATCCATCCTTACAGACACCTGATATAATCCATCCTCACAGACACCTGATATAATACATCCTCACAGACACCTGATATAATCCATCCTTACAGACACCTGATATAATCCATCCTTATAGACACCTGATATAATACATTATTATAGACATCCTTATAGAAATAATACATACTGATGAACCTATATCTAATAAAGACCAGTTAAGGACAAAATGTTATTACTTATTAACAATAAAAAGCAACATATAACAAACTATTCCCACCAGTTTATAACCAGAGACCATTTTACAATAACACCAGGTAACTAGAGAGGGAGCTCAGTCTATCCTCACACCCAGAATCATGGGAAGGTACAGTAGGTACTGCTAGTCCATAGCCAATGAAATTCTCACTTGCCTGGGGCCTGGGTGCCTTTTGTTTTAGGGGCCAGAAATGTACGTACTTTGGGACGCAGACAATTACCCAGAATCTTCCTCAGTGTCAGAAATATCTCCTGTATCTCTCCCATTGATCTGTTTTATCAGGGGAATTATTATTGATTTTGCTAATTATCGAATTTTCTATAAAAAACGAAAATTCGGGTTTTGTAAATTCCGGGAGTTCCGAAAGTTTAGTCAGGACTTCGAAACCCTTGGATTTGATTTGAAACTGGGTTCTATTAGAACCCACAGTACATCTCTAGAAGAGAAGTAATGTTGGATGGTTCACTGGCTGGTAGGCTAGCTATCGGAATTCACGCATGCAATACACAGCACTGTCTGTCTCTCCATATACTAACACACTGTAACACACTTAAAATTAGCTGCTGGGAGTGGGTACAATGATCTTTATAGTCAGGGGACTGGCACACAATAAAACTACCATGATTGGTTACTGTAGACCTGTGTAAAGATTGAGCAGAGCATTATGGAATTGGAAATCAAAAACTCAAACCCGCAAACTTTGCTTAATTAGTGATTTTGCTAAATCTGAAAATGTAAAGATGGAGGTGCAATGGGAGCCGCTTTTACTCCCCCGTATAATCATACTTTAGATGTAATGGGCCAATAGCGACTTCTCGTACATTCCTGTACATTGTGATTGGGTCATTAGCTGTATTTAAAGTTGCCACTATCGGCACATTATATCACTTGCGACAGCTGTGTGGTGTCTTTTGCGATAAATGTTCAGCCACGCAAACCCAGTATTAACATCCCACTTTATATCATCGGTGAGCGTGACTTTAAAAGTGGTTTGGGGCCCACGGGTGCGTCACCATGAAAATGTTGCCATAAAACCGAATTGGCAACCAAACGTGATCTGTCTCTCAATACAATAGCAAAGAGGAAACCAAATTCATTATTTCTATAAAATCTAAACTTCCTGACGAAGGGTCCCCAAAGCTCCAAAGGCTCAAAATGTCTTTATGGTTGGCCATGAATGGTCTCACTCCTGCAACAGTTTATACAACTGTCTCATTTCTACTGAGCCCCAACCTAAAAATGCCATTGCAGTTTACACTCCATACAAATTGTAAATGAATGAAACAGCTGCAATGTCAATCACAGCCTTGAAATGTTGAATTTTTCTAATACTGGAAGGTCAGTAATGTCCCACCTGTAGCCATCCCATAACAATGTGATAACAATGTGACAGAATCCAACAACCCATCTGTTCTCAATCAGAGGGGATGGCAGTGCACCCTGGGAATTGTAGTTCTAATGCAGCATATACCAAGTTTATTGGAAGAGACTAATCTTCTGTGGGTAGAATTGGGGCTAATTGGTGACTAAATGGAAGAAGCCATTTACATGTGATCCTTCCATAGGCAAGATATAATACATATTATTGTATAATGTACAGCAGGTTACTGGCCATGTAATAGTCAGAGACAATCTATCATTCCCAGTGAGTCACATGATATCCCCAGGTACTGTTTATAAGGAAATATTTTACAGGACAACCATGGATCTTATTATATAAATTTACATATCTCACTACTTCTCATTTTCCATACTGACTTGTCAATGTGTAAACTGGTCCAGTAATTGAATTGAATTGTATTCCTTAAAGGGCATGTCCACCCCCAAAACTATAATCCCCCCAACTACTGGCCCCACCATGTAGTGTAGTTTAATCCTTACCTCACATCCCAGCTCCATATGGTTCTCCTGTAGTCCCCCCCCAAAGTCCCCAAAACTGCCCACCAGGAGGATAGCAGAGTCCATATAGGACTCTGCCTCCTACCTGGCCTCCGGGAGAAGTTTGGCATGCGAACTGCAGCCCTTCTCCCCCTCCCTCCCCCTCCCTCTCAGGATTCCCTCCCCCTAGCATAAATCCCTTAACATATAGTATTGCCCCTGCCGCTCAACCCAACTGCTATATTTATATGTTTAGAAAGCTCCCCAAACTTTACTTACGTCTCCTCTTTCCTCCGCCGAAATGAGCTGCCGGCAGCCGCGTCCGTGATTGGCTGCCGCTCAGCCAATCATAGACGCGACTGCCGGTCCCGCCCCTCTGCTTGCATTTTCTCGCAAGCAGAGGACCGGGAGTGCGACGGAGGAAAGAGGAGAGGTAAGTAAAGTTTGGGGGGCTTTCTAAACATATAAATAGAGCGGTTGGGGCTGGGCTGGCAGGGGCAATACTATATTAACAAATTAATTTTAGGGTGGACATACCCTTTAACAGACTGATTCCTATTAGTAGTGCAGTAATGGGTCTGGGATTGTGTTACAATTGTGTTTGTATATATATATATATTATACTATATACTATTCCCTCTATAAGAGGATATTGCATGTGTAACTGTGTGTAGGCTTGATAAAGGTCCAAGACCAGGGACCGAAACGTTGCCACTGATGTGATGTGAATAAACCCACTTGTTTGCAAGACCAAGGAGTGCCCTAATTCATTGTGCATAGTGTATATATATATATATATATATATATATATATATATATATATATATGTAACCCTTTAATTCCCCTAGATAACAGAATTACAGGGGATAATTAGTAAAGTATAGTATAGTATATTACAGTATAGTATAGTATAGTACAGTATAGTATAGTATAGTATAGTATAGTATATTACAGTATGGTATAGTATAGTACAGTATAGTATAGTATAGTATAGTATAGTATAGTATAGTACAGTATAGTATAGTATAGTACAGTATAGTATAGTACAGTATAGTATAGTATAGTATAGTATAGTACAGTATAGTACAGTATAGTATAGTATAGTACAGTATAGTATAGTATAGTATAGTATATTACAGTATAGTATAGTATAGTACAGTATAGTATAGTATAGTATAGTACAGTATAGTATAGTACAGTATAGTATAGTATAGTTATTACCGTATAGTACAGTAAGTAAGTACGTCAGACGTATAGTTAATAGTATATAGTATAGTAACAGTATAGTATATAGTATAGTAGTATAGATACAGTATATGTACAGTATAGTATCAGTATAGTATAGTACGTATAGTATAGTACATTAAAAGTATAGTATTATAGTATAGTACGTATAGTATAGTATAGTCAGTATAGATATAGTACAGTATAGTCATAGTATAGTTATAGTATTGTCAGTATAGTATAGTACAGTATGTACAGTATAGACGTATAGTAGTATAGTATAGTATAGTTAATAGTATATTACAGTATAGTAATAATAGTCAGTATAGTATTATCTTACAGTATAGTATAGTATAGTAACAGTATATTAGTAAAAAAGTATAGTTACAGTATAGTTAGTATAGTATAGTACAGTATGTATAGTATAGACAGTATAGTAGTTATAGTAGAGTATAGTAAGTATGTATAAGTTGTATAGTAGTATAGTTACAGTATAAGTATAGTATATCAGTATAGATTATAGTATAGTATATTACAGTATGTATAGTATATACAGTATAGTATAGTATAGTATGTATAGTACAGTATAGTACAGTAAGTCTATATAGTACAGTGATAGTATAGTAAGTAAGTATAGTATAGTACGTAATAGTATAGTACAGTATAGTACAGTACAGTATAGTAAACAGTTACAGTACAGTATCGTATAAGTATAGTACAGTATAGTACGTATTAGTAAGTATAGTATAGTATATTACAGTATAGTACTAGTCCAGTATAGTACTTACAGTACAGTAGTATATATAGTATAGTATAGTATAGTAATTATAGTATAGTACAGTATAGTATATAAGTAAGTATAGTATCGTAAGTACAGTACAGTACAGTATAGTAAGTTAGTATAGTGAGTATGTCTAGTATAAGTCAGAATGTATAGTATAGTACCAGTAAGTATATTAGTTAGTACAGTATAGTATATTGTATAGTACTAGTATTAACAGTAAGTATAGTATAGTATATTACAGTATAGTATAGTACAGTATAGTATAGTATATTACAGTATAGTATAGTATAGTACATTATAGTATAGTATATTACAGTATAGTATAGTACAGTACAGTATAGTGTAGTACAGTGTAGTATAGTACAGTACAGTATAGTACAGTATAGTATAGTACAGTATAGTATATATAGTATAGTACAGTATAGTACAGTATAGTACAGTACAGTATAGTATATATAGTATAGTAAAGTATAGTATAGTATAGTAGTACAGTATGTACAGTACAGTATAGTATATACAGTATACGTTCCATCTAGTCCAACCCATCTAGTAATACCCACATTTCCTGCCTAATGTTGATCCAGAGGAAGGCAAAAAACCCACCAAATTTATGAAGGGGGAAAAAATCCTTCCTGACTCCAAGTGGCAATGGGAAATTTTCCTGGCTCAACTCTACTTATGTATCAAAAATTATTAATATATTATTTTATTTTAATATCATTGTTATTATTATCATTGTTATTATTATTATTATTATTAATAATAATAATTTGTTATGAATGTTTATTTCATTATTATTGTTATTATTTTAATTATTATTAGCCAGGACTCTCAAGTCTGAACAGTTTAAAAGCAGCTACTCGAACCTTCCACTAGGGTATTGTGGAGCTCCCTGTAATAGGAAGATCAGGGTGAAATCTCGGGACTGGTTGCTGCGTTGTTTTTCTGCATTTTGTTTAGCCCAGAAATGCATTTACAGAGTGACTGCCCCTAGTTATAAACTCCAGCTGCTACAACATTCCATTGACCACATAAGGTGCAGGGTTAATTATTTCCAGATCTAAGACAGTTACTAAACCTCCAGACAAACTACAAAATAGACATTTCTGCATCCAGACTAGGAAGTGTTAATAAAAAGGGTTCAGTACTGAGAACCCCTCATCTGGACTGGGTGCTGGAAGGGTTAATAACAGGTGTTCAGTACTGAGACCCCCTCACCTGGACTGGGTGCTGGAAGGGTTAATAACAGGTGTTCAGTACTGAGACCCCCCTCATCTGGACTGGGTGCTGGAAGGGTTAATAACAGGTGTTCAGTACTGAGACCCCCTCACCTGGACTGGGTGCTGGAAGGGTTAATAACAGGTGTTCAGTACTGAGACCCCCTCATCTGACTGGCTGCTGGAAGGGTTAATATCAGGTGTTCAGTACTGAGACCCCCTCACCTGGACTGGGTGCTGGAAGGGTTAATAACAGGTGTTCAGTACTGAACCCCCTCACCTGACTGGGTGCTGGAAGGGTTATAACAGGTGTTCAGTACTGAGACCCCCTCACCTGGACTGGGTGCTGGAAGGGTTAATACAGGTGTCAGATACTGGGACCCCCCTCACCTGGACTGGGTGCTGGAAGGGTTAATACAGTTGTTCAGTCTGGGACCCTATACCTGGACGGGGTGTTGGCTTATATCTCCCAAACCATCACTTACCTGGAAGGGACAAAGGAGAAGCCAAGAAATGTGGTGTTTGACGATGCTGGAAACAGATCCAAGGTGTTCAGGTGGAGGTCAGAGCAGATCCAACCCGACAGGGTGAATGGCAGTGTATGGACAATGCTGGGGTAGGTCCATATCCTTAATCTCCAATTTAGATCCAGACTTCCCAGTCCTGGTAAACCCGTGCACACCTGGGGCCCTTTAATGTAAATCATAGGGCCACAGCGCAGCTCCAATCCATTGCACTAAAATATTCTGTTTAATGTTAACTGCACTGTCCAGTAACAACCTCCCTGAGAGTACAATGAACACCCCTAGTAGAAATATCCCCTGATATAGATAGAGATATCCCCCTAGATACACCCCTAGAAGATATCCCCTAGATAGAAGATATCCCCTAAACCCCCTATAGAGATTCCCCTAGATACCCCCTAAGGAAGATATCCCCTAGACAAAACCCCCTAATAGGAAGATATCCCCTAGACACCCCCTAATAGGAAGATATCCCCTAATACCCCTAATAGAGATATCCCCTAGACACCCCCTATATAAAGAAGATATCCCCTAGACACCCCCTAGATAGGAAGATCCCCTAATACCCCCTAGATAGAAGATATCCCCTAGATACCCCCAATAGGAAAATCCCCCAGACACCCTAGATAGGAATATCCCAATACCCTAGATAACCCCTAGATACCCTAAAGGAATATCCCCTAATACCCCTAGATAGGAAGATATCCCCAGATACCCCCTAGATAGGAAGCTATCCCCTAGAAACCCCCTAGATAGAGATATCCCCTAACACCCCTAGATGGAAGATATCCCCCTAGATACACCCCTAGATAGGAAGATATCCCCTAGATACAAGCACCCTAATCTGAATATATCCTAGACTAATAGAAGATATCCCCTAGATACCCCCTAGATAGGAAGATATCCCCTAGATACCCCCTAATAGGAGATATCCCCTAGATACCCCTAATAGAAGATATCCCCTGAACCCCTGATAGGAAGATATCCCCTAGTACCCCCTAGATAGGAGATATCCCCTGATACGCACCCCCTAGATAGGAAGATATCCCCTAGACACCCCCTAGATAGGAAGATATCCCCTAGACACCCCTAGATAGGAAATATCCCCTAGAACCCCTAGATAGATCCCAGAATACCCCCTGATAGCAACCCTAGAACCCCCTAAAGGAAGAATCTCCCTAGATACCCCCTAATAGGAAGATATCCCCTAGACACCCCCTATAGGAAGATATCCCTAGACCCCCTAGATAGGAAGATATCCCCTAGATAACCCCCTAGATAGGAAGATATATCCCCTAGATACCCCCTAGATAGGAAGATATCCCCTCAGACAACCCCGAATAGGAGATATCCCCTAGATACCCCCTAGATAGGAAGATATCCCCTAGATACCACCCACTAGATAGGAAGATATACCCTAGATACCCCCTAGATAGAAGATATCCCTAGATACCCCCTAGATAGGAAGTATATCCCCTACCCTAGAACACCCCCTAGATAGGAAGATATCCCTAGACCCCCCTAGATAGGAAGATATCCCCTAGATACCCCCTAGATAGGAAGATTCCCCTAGATCACCCTAGATAGGAAGATATCCCCTAGATACCCCCTAAATAGGAAGATATCCCCTAGACACCCCCTAGATAGGAAGATATCCCCTAGATACCCCCTAGATGGAAGATATCCCCTAGATACCCCCTAGATAGGAAGATATCCCCTAGACACCCCCTAGATAGGAAGATATCCTAGACACCCTAGATAGGAGATATCCCTAGATACCCCTAAAGGAGATATCCCCTAGATCCCCTGATAGGAAGATATCCCCTAGACACCCCCTAGATAAGAAGATATCCCTAGAAACCCCCCTAGATAGGAATATACCCTAGATACCCCCTAGATAGGAAGATATCCCCTAGATACCCCCTAGATAGGAAGATATCCCCTAGATACCCCCTAGATAGGAAGATATCCCCTAGATACCCCCTAGATAGGAGATATCCCCTAGATCACCCCCTAGATAGGAAGATATCCCCTAGATACCCCCTATAGAAGATAATACCTATATACCCAAACCCCTAGATAGGAAGATATCCCCTAGATACCCCCTAGATAGGAAGATATCCCCTAGATACCCCCTAGATAGGAAGATATCCCCTAGATACCCCCTAGATAGGAAGATATCCCTAGTATACCACCTCCCTAGATAGGAAGATATCCCCTAGATACACCCTAGACAGGAAGATATCCCCTAGATACCCCTTAGATAGGAAGATATCCCCTAGATACCCACTAGATAGGAAGATATCCCCTAGATACCCCCTAGATAGGAAGATATCCCCTAGATACCCCCTAGAGAAACATGCACCCCCTAGATATACCCTTAGATAGGCAGATATCCTCTAGATACCCCCTAGAAAAAAAAACAGATACCAACTATATACCCTCTAGACTGTCAGATATCCCCTAGATACACACTAAACTGTTAGATGCCCATCAGATACACCCTAGATAAAACCCAGATTCCCCTAGAGAGTCACACACACCCTAGATACACCCTACATATTTAGATCCCCCTAGAGAGTCGGACATCCCCTAGATACACCTTAGACTGTCAGATACCCCCTGGAATCCGATACCCTTGTAGAGACAGATAGGCTCTACCCAGACATCCCATCACTCCCATTAAACTCAGCTCAGTACCTGGATTTGACCCCCTCCCAGCCCAGTAGAGACCCCTATCCTGTCCCCCTCCCAGCCCAGTAGAGACCCCTATGTTGACCCCCTCACAGTCCAGTAGAGACCCCTATCCTGACCCTTTCGAGCCCAGTAAAGACCCCTATCCTGACCCCCTTCCAGCCCGCAGAGACCCCTATCCTGACCTCTTCCCAGCCAGTACAGACCCCTATCCTGACCCACTTCCAGCCCAGTAGAGACCCCTATCCAGACCCCTTCCCAGCCCAGTAGAAACCCCTATCCTGACCCCTTCCCAGCCCAGTACAGACCCCTATCCAGACCCTTTCCCAGCCCAGTACAGACCCCTATCCTGACCCCCTTCCCAGCCTAGTAGAGACACCTATCCTGACCCCTTCCCAGCCCAGTAGAGACCCCTATCCAGACCCCTTCCCACCCAGTAGAGACACCTATCCTGACCCCCTTCCCAGCTAGTAGAAACCATCTGACCCTTCCCACCCAGTACAGACCCCTATCCTGAACCCCTTCCAAGCCTAGTAGAGAAACCTATCCTGACCCCCTTCCCAGCCTAGTAGAGCACCTATCCTGACCCCCTTCCCAGCCCAGTAGAGACCCTATCCTGACCCCTTCCCAGCCCAGTACGACCCCTATCAAGACCCCTTCCCAGCCCAGTACAGACCCCTATCCTGACCCCTTCCTAGCCACAGTACAGACCCCTATCCAGACCCCTTCCAGCCCAGTACAGCCCCTATCCAGACCCTTTCCCAGCCCAGTCAGACCCCTATCCTGACCCCTTCCCACCCAGTAGAGAACTCCTATCCTGACCCCCTTCCCAGCCCAGTAGAGACCCTATTCTGACCCCTTCCCAGCCCAGTAAAAAACCCCTATCCAGACCCCTTCCCAGCCAGTAGAGACCCCTATCCAGACCCCATTCCTAGCCCAGTACAGACCCCTATCAAACCCCTTCCCAGCCCAGTAGAGACCCCTATCCTGACCCCTTCCCAGCCCAGTACAGACCCCTATCCTGACCCCCTTCCCAGCCAGTACAGACCCCTATCCTGACCCCCTTCCCAGCCTAGTAGAACACCTATCCTGACCCCCTTCCCAGCCTAGTAGAGACCCCTATCCTGACCCCCTTCCTACCCAGTACAGACCCTATCAAGACCCCTTCCCACCAGTACAGACCCCTATCCTGACCCCTTCCCAGTCCAGTACAGACCCCTATCCCAGACCCCTTCCAGCCCAGTACAGACCCCTATCCTGACCCTCTCCCAGCCCAGTACAAACGCCTATCCTGACCCCCTTCCCAGCCCAGTAGGGACCCCTACCTGACCCCTTCCCAGCCCAGTAAACCCCTATCCAGACCCCTTCCCAGCCAGTATAGACCACTATCCTGACCCCTTCCCAGCCGCAGAGCAACCCTTATTCTGACCCCTTCCCAGCCCAGTACAAAACCCTATCTATTCCCCTTCCAGCCCAGTAGAGACCCCTATCCAGACCCCATTCCCAGCCGTAGAGACCCCTATCCTGACCCCTTCCCACCCAGTACAGACCCCTATCATGACCCCTTCCCACCCAGTAGAGACCCCTATCCTGACCCCCTTCCCAGCCCATAGAGACCCCATCTTGAACCCCTTCCCAGCACATTATAGACCCCTATCCTACCCCAGTAGACCCCTTCCAGCCCAGTAGAGACCCCTATCCTGACCCCTTCCCAGCCTAGTACAGAACCCCTATCCTCACCCCCTTCCCAGCCCAATCGAGATCCCTATCCTTACCCCTTCCCAGCCCAGTAGAGACCCCTATCCTGAGACCCCTATCCTGACCCCCATCCCAGCCCAGTAAAGACCCTATCCTGACCCCCTCCCAGCACAGTAGAGACCCCTATCCTGACCCCTTCCTAGCCCAGTAGAGACCCCTATCCTGACTCCCTTCCCAGCCTAGTACAGACCCCTATCCTGACCCCCTTCCCAGCCCAATAGAGACCCCTACTCCTGACCCCTTCCCAGCCCAGTAGAGACCCCTAACCTGACCCCCTTCCTAGCCCAATAGAGACCCTATCCTGACCCCTTCCCAGCCCGTAGAGACCCTATCCTGACCCCCTTCCCAGCCCAGTAGACACCCGATTCGACCCCTTCCCAGCCCAATACAAACCCCAACCAGACCCCTTCCCAGCCCTGTAGAGACCCCTATCCAGACCCCATTCCCAGCCCAGTAGAGACCCCTATCCTGACCCCTTCCCAGCCTAGTACAGACCCCAATCCTGACCCCTTCCCAGCCCAGTAAAGACCCCTATCCAGACCCCATTCCCAGCCCAGTAGAGACCCCTATCTTGACCCCTTCCCAGCCCAGTAGAGACCCCATTCCCAGCCCATACAGACCCCTATCCTGACCCTTCCCAGCCCAGTAGAGACATCTACTGACCCCCTTCCAGCCCAGTACAGACCCCTATCCTGACCCCTTCCCAGCCCAGTAGAGACCCCATCTGACCCCTTCCCAGCCCAGTAGAGACCCCTATCCTCCCCCTTCCCAGCCCAGTAGAGACCCCTATTCTGACCCCTTCCCAGCCCAGTAGAGACCCCTATCCTGACCCCTTCCCAGCCCAGTAGAGACCCCTATCCTGACCCCTTCCAGCCAGTAGAGACCCCTATCCTGACCCCCTTTCCAGCCCAGTACAGAACCCTATCCTGACCCCTTCCCAGCCCAGTAGAGACCCCTATCCTGACCCCCTTTCCAGCCCAGTACAGACCCCTATCCTGTCCCTTCCCAGCCCAGTAGAGACCCCTATCCTGTCCCCTTCCCAGCCCAGTACAGACCCCTATCCTGACCCCTTCCCAGTCCAGTAGAGACCCCTATCCTGACCCCTTCCCAGCCCAGTAGAGACCCCTATCCTGACTCCTTCCCAGCCTAGTACAGACCCCTATCCAATCCTAGTTTGTCCCTCTCTCACTTTCCTTCTCCTTGCCCCCCTATTGTGGAATCCTCTGTACCCCCACTCCCCTGTATTATCTCCCTCTAGAACACTGACCTCACCTTGCCCGGATAAATCTCCCACAATCTCCCAGTCACAGCCCAGCTCTGCACCACATTGCTGAACAGGTAACCTGGCGGTGCAGTTCCCTTTATCTCCAGTAGGGGGACAAGAACTTAGGAAAAAACAGCATTTACCTTCTCCCTGTGTCTCCCATGGCTGGTCCTGGAATAGAATCACCCAGTGGCTCTCAGCTGCCTCCATTGTATTTCAATCTCCTCTGCTAAGAACTAAACAAACGGTCCAGGGCCTGAGGCTCCATTATCCTGAATTGGGGTGTAGAATGAATGAAATGATCCTTCATACAATGTAATATAGTCCCATCCAGGCAATGTGAGCGGCACAGTTTCACGGCATCCCCTTGTGGCGCCATCTACAGGCCATTTACTAAATCAACACACCAGCAGTCTGGTGCCATCTGTTTAGTGGGAACTCTGCGATGGGGCAAATATTAATATTACCCCTAGGAATGATGGTCAGAAGGGTAGTGAATACTCCATTGCTTACTATAGGAAGGTGCCCTCTAGTGGAAGTATATTTTATCTTCAGGGGTGGGCTGGTCCTGGCATCCTCTTGTAGGGCTCTGTTTCTTGTGTCGGGTTATTTCAACACCAGAACCACCAGCCACTAAACAACATGGCCACTAGGGGTAAGGTTATGTCATTACTTCCTCTCATGTTCTAATAGTTAAATATGTAATAAGAAGAATACTGAGCATCATGGGAACTGTATTTCTTTGCAGAAAAAAAGGCACATTCTTAAAGTGCAATGAAATGGGAGTGGCCTGATCCTAAGAGCTTACAATCCAGTGGGAAGGATGGAGAAGCAATAAAATGATTGGTTAGCTGAATGATAAAGGGGTGGGGATATGTTAGTTACATTGTTGTATTGTAGGGGAAATGAATTGAACTCCAGTGTATAGTGTGTAAAGTGTGCTGGGTCCATAATCTGCTGACATGGCAACTCCACTTTCCTCTATGTGTAATTACAAGCAGAATATCAGACAAACAGGAGATTATCTCCTGACTGGGTGAAAGATGATTCCTGTGAGAAAAGAAAGTAAAATAGACCCATTGGATGGAACATTGTCTCTTTAATGTCTATTAATAAAATAAACATCCAATGCAATGCTACTGTCTCTTTAATGCTGCCCTCTGTCTGTCCCTCTCATTTAAAGGAACAGACCATCTACCTCCTATTAAAATAGCGATGAACTACAATTCCCAGCATTCACTTTGCATAGTTATGGTTCTGAAACTTGTCGTTTATCCTACTCACAAAACAGACTAGAAGTCGCACAAATACAACTTTCAACATCACATCCAGTTCCTATTTTTGGGAACTGGATTTTCCATTGGTTACAATGGAAATCGCGAGAAGGGAAAAAATCAGGCGATTTCCGATGCGCATCCATCGCCATTTTTTGCATTTCTATAATTCAAAATAGTGAAATCACATGCGCAAACAGGGAACAACGCGTGACAACGCACCAGAATCGCACACACACAATCGCGTGCAATGACACACGCTACGGTGCGTTATAGTGGGGCCTCAGCCTTTCGCCCGGAAGGTTTATATCCTGTTACTGTTGGGGTCTTTATAGCCTATTTAGGATATTATTATAACTAATTATCCCATATGTTCAGGGTTCTTTCACTAGCTGTTCCTTGTAATGTCCAAATGCTTCTGAATGAGCGAGAAACCAAAGATAAACATCAGGGTTTTATCTACGATGATGCGAATGGAAATCGACATGCGGGCGACTCGGATATCTGCGAGATCTTCAGCCCCTATGGAACCCGGAGCAGAGCCGACCCATAAACGTGCTGACGCAGATCAAACCAAGGATTCACCTTTCTAGTTACTGACTGGAAATAACACCAACAACTGATTCATTTCTGTTATGGAGGGTCAGTCTCCTTCCTGGAAATGAAGAATTAGTCCAGTGACTATACAGGAGAAAGTAGAGATAGTGAAAACATTTAATATGGACTGACAGTTTGTTATTATTCTACCCTCGTCTATAGGTCAATGTAATTCCCCGATATAGAGGGTAGAACCCTCGTCTGATATAATAGACTGTTAGTAGATTAAATGGATCACAGGAAATGGCGAATAACTGCTATTATATATATATTTATCTTCCCTTAGACAGTACAGTATGAGGGTATAG
>JAACNH010006076.1:0-18354 GCA_019447015.1 Hymenochirus boettgeri
ATATAAAGGTACAAGGACACAGACTGAGTTATACAGGGAACTCTGGGAACCACTCATGTATTATAATGATTATGAATCCCCTACTGTAAATTATAAGGATATTAGAAGTCACTGAGGAGCTCTGTGTCCATATAAAGCTACAAGGACACAGGCTGAGTTATACAGGGAACTCTGGGTACCACTCATGTACTATAAGGGATAATGTATCTCCTACTGTAAATTATAAGGATATTAGAAGTCACTGAGGAGCTCTGTGTCCATATAAAGGTACAAGGACACAGACAGGTACCACTCATGTAATATAAGGGATAATGTATACCCTACTGTAAATTATAAGAATATTAGATGTCACTGAGGAGTTCTGTGTCCATATAAAGGTACAAGGACACAGACTGAGTTATACAGGGAACTCTGGGAACCACTCATGTATTATAATGATTATGAATCCCCTACTGTAAATTATAAGGATATTAGAAGTCACTGAGGAGCTCTGTGTCCATATAAAGCTACAAGGACACAGACTGAGTTATACAGGGAACTCTGGGTACCACTCATGTACTATAAGGGATAATGTATCTCCTGCTGTAAATTATAAGGATATTAGAAGTCACTGAGGAGCTCTGTGTCCATCTATCAAGGACAAGGACACAGACGGTACCACTCATGTATAATATAAGGGATAGGTCACCCCTACTGTAAATTATAGAATATTAATGTCACTTCTGAGGAGTTCTGTGTCCATAAAAGGACAAGGACACAGACTGGGTGTATACAGGGAACTCTGGTTACCACTCAGTATTATAATTGATAATGTATCCCCTACTGTAACTATAGAGATATTAGAAGTCTCCTGAGGTTTTCTTGTCCATATAAAGGTACAAGGAACACAGGCTGATTTATACAGGGAACTCTGGGTACCACTCCTGTATTTAAGGGATAATTTATCCCTTACTGTAAATTATAAAGATATTAGAAGTCACTAAGGAGTTCTGTGTCTATTAAAGGTCAAGACACAGACTCGAGTTATACAGGAACACTGGGTACACCATGTTTATAAGGGATAATTTATCCCCTACTGTAAATTATAAGGATATAGAAGTCACTGAGGTGTTCGTGTGCCTATTAAAAGGTACAAGGCACAGACTGAGTTATCACAGGGAACTCTGGGTACCACTCATGTAATTATAGATAAAATGTATCTTCCTACTGTAAATTATAAGGATAATAGAAGTCACTGAGGAGTTCTGTGTCTATATAAAGGTACACGGACCAGACTGGTTATACAGGGAACTCTGGGTACCACTCATGTATATAAGGGATATAGTATCCCCTACTGTAATATAAGGATATTAAAGAATCCCTGAGGTGTTCTTTGGTCTCTATAAAGGTACAAGGACACAGACTGAGTTATACAGGGAACTCTGGGTACCCACTCATGTATTTTAAGGGAAATGTATTCCTCTCTGTAATTATAAGGGTATTAGAAGTCACTGAGATTCTGTGTCCATATAAAGGTACAGAGGACACAAAGCTGAGTAATCACGGGAACTCTGGGTACCACTTCACATGTATTAATCGGGATATGTATCCCCTACTGTAAAATTATAAGGATATTAGAAGTCACTGAGGAAGTTCGTGGTCTATATAAAGGTACAAGGACACAGACTGAGTTACATGAACTCTGGGTACCCTACTATTTAATAAGGGATAATGTATCCCCTACTGTAATTATAAGGATATTAGAAGTCACTGGCAGTTTTCTGTGTCTATATAAATGTACAAGGACACAGACGGATTAATAACAGGGTCATAGAACTTTCAGTACCGTACATATGTGTATTGGGTAATATTTGGCTTAATCATTGCAAGTTTTTTTATTTTTTCTAGATTTAGTTGTTTCAAGATTTTCTAAGAAATCCAGATCTCTGACGTCACCCTCTCCATCTACAGTCTACTTCTGCGTTCTGATTGGCTGTTCAGAAGGTGTGTGTTACCTTTGTTCATCAGGGCCCCACTGCTACCAGACATCAGGGGAACACACCATGGAGTTGGGCCGGCATCGGAAGATTTTCAATCCCTGTCTACATTATGTCAGATTTAAGTGGGATATTATATGTTTTATTTTTTTTTTTCTCCCTTTATCAAAACACAGAAAACTAATGAACTAAACGATTTTCCATTCATGTCTCAGTTGGGTTTTCTTCTACCCCTACCCTTCTTTCTGATTTAAAGGGGCAGTAATCCAGTCTATTAACAAAACATAAGAATATCATTCTTATAAAAAACAATGTTTATTCCAAGGAGATGATGAATCCAATCGATCTACTAACTTCCCTGCATTAAGGCTTCGCCTTTCAAAATGTTCAGACATAACCAGAAAATTGTGTCATATTACACATATAAAGGGCACTATGATGTCACACATCTTCACAGCTCATGACATCATATATCATTTCATGAATAAAGTCATTACAAGGACATGCCAAAATCCTACATATAAAACCATTAATTGGTGGATTTTATAGGAGTAAAAAAGAATTTGATGCTAAAAAGCTGAACTAATGCCAAGTCAGGAAAACTCAAATCTAAACCAGAACCAATCAAAGCCTGAGATACTTTCTTGCATTTCAAAGCTTCATAGCTGTTTCCCTCCTTCAGAAAAAATGCACGCTTTCTTTCTAAAGCAAGCCCCCCCCTTTTTTTAATGAAGTATTCGCCCGCGGTCAATGGCTACTATGACTGCACCGAGAGAAAAAGTCTCTTTCGTTTGAAGAAAAATCGAAGTTCCGGAATTTAAATGGACATTTCGCAAATCCTAGAAGTCAACCAAATATCTTGGAACCCTACAAACAGCCCATAAAGAAAATGCAGTCCGTGAAAGGGCGAATAGAATGGTTAGGTCATCGCCACGGGGGCAGTTATTGTCCGATACACACTCGCGCTGGCAAGGCTCCAAACTTGGGGATCCAAGACCCTTTTTAGATGGTAGGAATCTAAATGCAGAGGGCAACAAGGGGTCTTCAGCTTTTCTCTTCCCTGGTTAGAAATATTTGCACTCGGACAGAGATTTAAAAAGGTTTAAAATGCCAAAAGCACGGAGGTCTGAAACCAAGGGCAATCAAAGCTAGCTTTTCCTAAACTACAACTCCCAGCAGGCATGTGCGGGCTTAGCTGTAGCGATCTATTGAATGCAAGACACACACGTTAACTCTGGCTGTGAAACAATCACCGGGTGCAGTTGTAACCTATAAAACGAGCCTTTAAACTCCTGTGTTGTTGGAGAATTCCTTCGTTTACAAGCAATTACTACACAACTGGACAGTTTTAATCCTTTCAGAGATCCAATAAACTTCTCCTGTCTCGTGAAGAGACTTCTAAAGTCTCCGTTAAACCAGGCAATGTCGGTTCGTTGGCGCGTTTCTCCTCGCTTTTAGAATTCCTAGTTGCCGAATGGTGACACTTTCTGGAGGTCTCGGACGTGTGATGTAAAAGTTTGGAGCCAGTCGGGTATTTTAGTAACGCACAGCATTTCCTAACGCCCACACTTGGATTTGTCTCTTTCAAATGCAACCACAAGACCATTGTTCCTTCAGGGATGGCAATGCCTCCAAGATGTTTTCAAAAGTAGTTGAGCCTTTGGATTGGCTTAGGGGTTAGGTCAGGGGCACAATTTTTTTACCTATCAGACTACAGAAAAAAAAAGACGCACCAGCTTAAGACATTGTAACCACAACTGTAAATGAATCCCTACTGCCAAATAGTTAGTAAAAGACGAAGAAACACTAAAAAAAACTGGAACATTTCCAAACGAATGATGCTCATTTGATGACATTAAAGAAACATTTTTTCAATCAAAGAGCATGCAATCAAGAGAATGCAAACACTTTCTACCCATACTCCTTTGCAATAGGTTCATCCCCTGCTTCAGGCCACAGAATCGGTATGAATTGTTTGGAAGGTGATTCAGGCTACGTGGAGGAAGGGACCAGGGTGGAGTTTGAAAATTGTAGCCTTTAGTTGTCCTTTAATAATCTTCTTGTGTCTTTGCAGACTGGAACTGCATTTGCCTTAACTCCATGTTTACAAAGCCCAGTGATTGCGATGTGTAAACATAACACATGTGTACGCCTCTCTTTTTATTTGGTGGGGAGAAGCACAGTGGAGTTATTCTGCAACAGGAAAGTAAGTCTAACAAGAACATTAAAGGATTATGTGCCGTCAACCCTTTTTTTTGCAGAGTTCACACGACAGAAACTCACTGATTTGCCCCTGTGTAATAAAAAGCCATTTTTATATGGTTTCTTTTCTTAACTAGAGAATAGTAAATATTATATAATATAATCCACAATAATAATATAATACCTAGATTGTAAGCTCTTTGGGCAAGGGCCTGATGTAATGTATACATGTCATTGTAAAGCAATAACGGAAGATGTTGGTGCTATATAAATCCACTAAAATATAATTAACTAGATTGTAGCTCTTCGGGGCAGGGCCTGATGTGAATGTATACATGTAATTGTAAGCGCTATGGAGATGTTGGCGCTATTAATATCCACATAATAATATTTTAACTAGATTGAAGCTCTTCGGGCAAGGGCCTGATGTGAATGTATACATGTAATTGTAAAGCGCTACGGAATATGTTTGGCGCTATATAAATCCACATAATAATTATTATTAACTAGATTGTAGCTCTTCGGGGCAGGGCCTGATGTGAATGTATACATGATTGTAAAGCCCTACGGAAGATGTTGGCGCTATATAAATCCACAATAATATAATTATAACTAATTGTAGCCTCTTTGGGGCAGGGCCTGATGTGAATGTATACATGTCATGGTAAAGCACTACGGAAGATGTTGGCGCAATATAAATCCACAATAATAATAATAATTAACTTATTGTAAGCTCTTCGGGGCAGGGCCTGAGTGAATGTTATATGTAATTGTAAAGCGCTACGGAAGATGTTGGTGCTATAAATCCACATAAATAATATAATTACTAGATTGTAAGCTCTTTGGGGCAGGGCCTGGTGTGAATGTATACTGTAATTGTAAAGCACTACGGAAGATGTTGGTGCTATATAAATCCACAATATATAATTTTATTAACTAGATTGTAGCTCTTCGGGGCAGGGCCTGATGTGAATGTATCCATGTATTATTGTAAAGCGCTAGGAAAGATGTTTGGCGCTATATAATTCCGCGAGTAAAAATGTTTCTCTTAAACTTGGCTCCTGGGCTTTACTACTACTAAGGCAGACATAACACTAACCATTGGCATTAGAAGGAGGCCACAGGATCAAAGAAAAGTCTGAAGTTGAAGGGCAGACTGGGCTGGACACACGCCACCTATAAAACTGATAAGAGACCATTTTGGAAAGTTCCCTCCTCTCTCGGCCCCATCTTTGGACCTTTAAACCTGCCCAGTAAGCCAAGGGGATCCTTCCCAAGGATGCGATTCACTGCTGATAATGAGGACATGGAGGCGACTCAGAGGTCAACAGCTGGACCATTTGAAGTTGTTTTTTACAAGCCCAGGGAGACTCCATCAAGACCAGATGCTGCCTCACAATACGAGGGAGGTTGTTTTCAGCTATCTCTCTTAAACTGTTTTTCCACCCAGTCTTCCTGAGTCTAAAGCAGAACTTCTGGCTGTTAATAATATATATATTAATGTCTCATCCCATCTCCTCTAGACTGTAAGGTTTCTTAGGGCAGGACCATCCATCCTAATTGGTAGTAAGTATCCTGAAACTTACTAACTGGACCAAACTTGTATTACATGCCCTAACCTTGTATGTAACATGTATGTTTTTCCACGTGCGTGTATATTAATGCAACGTAAAGTGCTATATCAGCTGGTTGCAGGTAGACAATATTATAAGGTAAAAATAACCATTGTCCCTAAAGGCTCTACCACATACATCGCGGGTGGCTGATCCGTGACGCACGATGTGTACGAACGGCCATTTCGGCTGATAATCGGCCCGTGTAGGGGCACTTAATCAGACGAAATGGCCCTCGTTCGGGATTGTGCTCGATCTGCCAGGCGGATCTCCGAACGAAATAGGCGTTTCACCGATAAAGTGCCCATACATGGGCCGATTATCGCCCGTTATTGCTCCCGTATTGCTCGCGACGCACCCCGAGATTGTACTTGTAAGAACCTTTAGTGTTTTAAGGACTGGAGTACAAAATAAAAACACCCAAGCCAAGAAACCAAACAGGAAGAACCCCCATTCATTATTGAATAATACATGTTAAGGATAAAGTAAACAACCCTAGATTCGCAAAGTATAAAGTAAATTGTTTCCTATAACCATTGTAAGGCTACAGAGAAACACACTCACTGCTCCCCCTATCTCTTCAGGGACTGTTTATATCCACTTTCACTGTAAGTCCAAGTTAGCTTTGCCCAGGAACTTAATGATACAAGTCATATCTACTAAACTATTCAGCAATTAAGCAAAAGCCTTTTAAAGGGTAAAAGGATATCTCCAGCAAATGACTTGGTAACACTGCCTGTGTAATAACTGCTACAACAATGCTGGCGCTGGTAATAACTGATCACAACAATGCTGCACTGTTGTAATAACTGATACAAACAATGCTGCGCTGTGTAAATAACTGATACAAACAATGCTGCACTGTGTAATAATCTGTTACAACAATGCCACTGGCTAAACATGCTTGTTAATAACTGTACACAACACTGCTGCACTGTGATATATGATACAACAATGCTGCACTGTGTAATAACTGATAACAACAACTGCTGCACTGTGTAAACTGATCACAACAATCTGCACTGTGTAATACCTGATACAAACATGCTCACTGTGTTAACATACAAACAATGCGCACTGGTAATCACGATAAAACCATGCTGCGCATAACTGATACACAATCACGTAAACTGCTACAAACAATGCTGCCACTGTGTAGTAACTGCTACAAACAATGCTGCACTGTGTAATAACTGCCTACAAACAAATGCTGCAACTGTGTAATACGATACACAACATGCTGCACTGTGTAGTACGATACCACTGCTGCACTGTGTATATACTGCTACAAACATGCTTGCCTGTGTGAATACTGCTCACAACAATGCTGCACTGTGTAATAACTGCTAGATTGTAAGTTGAATTGTATAACTGTTTGATATATTTGTAGTAACTGATACTGCATATAGGTTATATTGTTGCAACTGTGTAATAACTGCTATGTATATTGTTGCACTGTATAATACTGCTATGTAATTGTGCCACTGTTAATAACTGCCTAGTAATGTTCACTGTTATACGCTATAATTATTGTTGCAGTAGTAACTTTCTATGTATATTGTAGCACTGTGTAGTAAACTGATATGTATCTTTGTTGCACTGTGTAGTAACTGCTATGTATATTGTTGCACTGTGTAGATTATTATTTGTTGCCTGGTGGTAGAAACTGACTATGTATCTTGTTGCAACTGTGTAGTAACAGCTATGTATATTGTTGCACTGTGTAGTAATGCTATGTATGTGTTGCAACTGTGTAAAACTTCTATGATAATTGTTGCACTGTGTAGTACTGCTAGTTATGTTGCAATGTGTAATAACTGCTATTATTGTTGCCTGCACGGTGTAACTGCTATGTATATGTTGCCACATTTTGTAGACTGCTATGTATGTTGTTTGCACTGTTAGTAACTGTATGTATATTGTTGTACTGTGTAAGTAACTGCTTTATATTGTGCACTGTGTAATAACTGCTATGTTATGTTGCCTGTAATAACTTGTATAGTTGCCACTGTGGTATACTGCTATGTATATTGTTGGCACTGTGTGATAACTGCTATGTAAATATTGCTTTGTACTCACTGTTGTAATAACTGCTATATATTGTTGCACTGTGTAGTACTGCTATGTATATTGTTGCACTGTGTAATAACTGCTATGTATATTGCTGCACTGTGTAGTAACGGCTATTATATTGCTGCACTGTGTAGTAACTGGCTCTGTATATTGCTGCACTGTTAGACTGCTATGTATATTTCACTGTGTGTAAGTCTTTTATATGGTTGCACTGTGTATAACTGCTATGTATATTTGCACTGGTAGTACTGCTATGTATATTGAGCATGTGATACTGCTGTTATTGTTACTGTGTACTGATGTTATTTGCACTGTTAGATCTTGTATGTGGCCTGTGAGTAACTGAGATTTCCTGTGTAGTACGGTATGTAATATTGCACGTTGTAGACGCTATGTAATTGTCATGTAACTACTCCCGAACAGTCGTTCGTACCACTATGCGTCGCGGGTTGGGACCCGCGATCCCCACGTGTGTACAAACCTTTAGAGTTAAACACTTCATAGAGCCCCTCAGACGTGTCAGCAATGTCCATTCTTCTTCTGAAGATAATTGCACCCCCTACAGGTATAGTGCAGTACTTCATTTTTCTGACTTCAAAGGCCATTAACTTAGAAAAGCAAACTATTATTGCCCAGTAAGCAATGTTTTTACTGGCTTGCTATCGATCTGCTGCAACCATCAGAGTGCTCAGCTATTTACTGGCTAACAGGGTGACAAAACCAGTTAGCACTGTGTTAGCACTGAACACCGTGTAGCACTGAAGTCCTGAGTTCGATTCCACCCTTGCACATCTGCAAGGAGTTTGTATGTTCTTCCCTCCCTCTTTCTCCTCTTGCTTGCGTGGGTTTCCTCCGGCCACACTCCGGTTCCCCCACATCATAAAGACATACTGGAGGTTGTATGTGTCCAATAACATGTGCTTAGATTGTAAGCACAATAATAATAATAATAATTAACTAGATTGTAAGCTCTTCGGGGCCATGGCCTGATGTGAATGTATACATGATATTGTAGCGCTACGGAAGATGTTGGCGCTATATAAACCACAATAATAATAATTATAACTAGATTGTAAGCTCTTCGGGGCAGGGCCTGATGTGAATGTAATCCATAGTAATTGTAAAGGCTCTACAGAGATTTGGCGCTATATAAATCCACAATATAATAATTATTACAGATTGTAAGCTCTTCGGGGCAGGGCCTGATGTGAATGTATACATGGAATTGTAAAGCACTCACGGAAATGTTGGCGCATATACAATCCACATAATAATAATTATTAACTAGTTGTAAGCTCTTCGGGCCAGGCCTGATGTGAATGTATACATGGAATTGTACAGCGCTATGGAAGATGTTGGCGCTATATAAAATCCACATAATAATAATATTAACTAGATTGTAGCTTTTCGGGGCAGGGCCTGATTGAATGTATAATGGAAATTGTCAAGCGCAGTGGACTATGTGGCGCTATATAAATCACAATAAATAATATATTAACTAGATGTAAGCTCTTCGGGCAGGGCCTGATGTGATGTATACATCTAATTGTACAGCGCTACGGAAGATGTTGGCGCTATATAAATCCACAATAATAATAATTATTAACTAGATTGTAAGCTCTTCAGGGGCAGGCCCTGATGTGAATGTATACATGTAATTGTACAGCGCTACGGAAGATGTTGGCGCTATAAAATCCACAATAATAATAATTATTAACTAGATCGAAGCTCTTCGGGCAGGCCTGATGTGATGTATACATGAATTGTACGCGCTACGGAAGATGTTGGCGCTATATAATCCCAATATATAATCAATTATTAACTAGATTGTAAGCTCTCGGGGCAGGGCCTGATGTGAATGTATACATGGATTGACATCGCTACGGAAGATGTTGGCGCTATATAATCCACAATAATAATAGATTAACTAGATTGTAAGCTCTTCGGGCAGGGCCTGATGTTATGTAATACTGTAATTGTACCAGCACTAGGAAGATGTTAGTGCATATAAATCCACAATAATATAATTATTAATTAGATTGTAAGCTCTTCGAGGCGGGCCTGATGTGATGTATACATGTATTGTACAGCACTATGGAAGATGTTAGCGCTATATAAAATCCACAATAATAAATAATTATTAACTATATTACGCTTCGAGGCAAGGGCCTGATGTGAATGTATACTGGACTATTGTACAAGCCTATGGAATGTTTGGCGCTATAATAAAATTCACAATTATAACTAATATAATAATTAGTCGCTGTAGTTTAAACAGAAATATTTTGCCCCCTCTTGCTACAAGCTAATTTTGCGTGCTACACCACCTTAGAACCTATCATTGTGGCACGCAATATAACCCTGTGTGTGCTGGCCAGTATGTAAGCACAAGCTTCCATGAACATTGCCAAGGAGCCACATGGACCCTTGTTTATTTGTAATTATTATCTTGGTGCCATCCCGGTACCAGCACCCTTAGGTGTAAGAACTCCTGGTCTATCATTTACTAAAACACAATCCCCCAGACTGGGCTCTTGCTTTCTAAGGTGCAATGGTGTTTGATTGTCCATTTTACAGACAATTAGATTTCAATACTGGAAGCCATGTTAACACATTATCTGGGTATTCCGCAAAATTATGGCCATTAAAGCGAATACTTCTAGGTACGGTCTCCCTAACAAGCCGCCACCAGTTGATCAATAAGGGAGAGCTACACAAATTATCTCCTCCACGAACAGGTTTGCAAGGAATACAAGACTATATTTTATCCATGTGGGTTGGAAAGGGAGATCCCATCATACCATTCTCCAACCCCAATATGATTACAGCGGCTGCCAAACTCAACAGCTGTTTTTGATGGAACCTCCAACCTCCTTAGCCAGCTGTTTTTTTAACATATGGAGAATATATGCTAAAAACTTTGACATATACTTGTACTCTTTTTAACTCTCTCGTTCCATGTAAGATGTACAGATCTGTGGCAGATCAGCTGTACCAGGAATGAATGGAGGATAATAATATACATTGATTTCTATAGCTGTATTCTCTATATTCTAGACCCCTGCGCATCATTATCTTGTCTGGCCTATAAGTCATCCGTAATGTTCCGCGTAGACAGGGAAGTTTGCCAGTAACCAATCAGCTTGTAGCTGGTAAGTTTTTGGTGCAGATGATTTGTCAGGTGTGATCCGTGTAGTTGGGAGATCAGTGACATGGTGGACAAATGAATTATGTTGCTTTTGCATCATATATCCACCTGTATTGATGGTGCCCCGAGAGGCCTTAAGGTTCGTACCCACGTGAAATCACGATGGGTTACGAACGTGCCGTTTCGGCCCGATAGTCGGCCCGTGTGTAGGCCCCTCCACAGGCGATATCGTCCAAAACGAACGTTCTTATATCGTCGTGTGTCGCACGTGTGTACGAACCTTAGGGACCTGGGATAAAGGGACGGGAATACTTGTGGTACTGTCTCTTTTAAACTGTTTACAGCCTCTCTCACATCTGACTTAAATAAGTGGGTTTTTTAATGTCTCTTTACTGTTTTTCTTATAACTTTAATAAGTTGTTGAACTCTGCAATTCTCCGCTGGTATATGCGTTTCATAATGGCTGAGGGCCCCATTTAAGGTCTGAAACGAACAACGTTTTTAGGACGTACAGAACACCTATTCACTGGCTTTATGACTCACTAGAGAGCTGTTTGGGCTGTTGCGCATTTTGGTATTTTTCCCACCGTCTCCTGGCAGAGAAAATGACTCGTGCAGATGGATTTGTCATTAAAATATATAATAAACTAAAAGAGATGAACTTCCTCTTGTGATCTTTCCTCCCCGTTTAGCATGTTTGAATGTCTATGTGATATTCTGTGCAAGGGAACTGCGCGATTCCTAGCGTTCCCTATCCTCTGAATCGGGTTTACATTTTTCCTCACTGAAACTGCCACAGTCCTGGAAGATCTTGTTCTGTATCACCTTGTACCAAGCAAGCTCAAGACATCTAAGCAGAACCTACTGATAAATAACTTCCTAGTAAATACATACACAACCCCCAACCCTACTGATAAATATGTCCTAGTAAACTACACAACGCAACCCTACTGATAATATGTCCTAGTAAACTACACACAAACCCTACTGATAAATACGTCCTAGTAACTACACACAAACCCTACTGAAATACTTCCTTAAACTACACACAAACCCTACTGAATAATACGTCCTAGTAACACACACTCAAAACCTACTGATAAATATGTCCTAGTAAACTACACGCAAACCTTAGATAAATATGTCCTAGTAAACTACCACACCCCCTCTGAAATACGTCCATAAAACTACACACCAACCCTACTGATAAATACGTCCTAGTAAACTACAACAACAAACCTACTGAAATACGTCCTAGTAAACTACACACGCAAACCTACTGATAAATAGTCCTAGTAAACTACCGCAAAACCTACTGTATACGTCCTAGTAAACTACAAAACAAGCAACCCCTACTGATAACTACTCCTAGTAACTAACGACACAAACCCTACTGATAAATACGTCCTAGTAAAACTACACGCAACCTACTGATAAATACGTCCTAGTAAAACACAACGCAAACCCTACTGATAAAATTGTCCTAGTAACTACACAAACAAACCCTACTGATAAATACGTCCCTAGTAAACTAACACACAAACCCTACTGAATAAATCGTCCTAGTAAACTACACACAAACCCTACTGTAAATACGATCCTAGTAACTACACACCAACAACCTACTGATAAATACGTCCTAGTAAACACCCACAAACCCTACGTATAATACGTCCGAGTCAACTACACGCACAAGACCACTGATAAATACGTCCTAGTAAACTCAACAACGCAACCCTACTGAAAATACGTCCTGTAAACTACAACCAAACCCTACTGAATAAATAACGTCCTAGTAAACTACAAAACAACCGCAAACCCTACTGATATACGTCCTAGTAAACTACCACAAACCCTACTGATAATACGTCCTAGTAAACTAACGCCAACCCTACTGATAAATACGTCCTATTAAACTACACACAAACCCTACTGATACAACACGTCCTAGTAAACCTACAACACAAACCCTACTGATAAATACGTCCTAGAATACACACGCAAACCCTACTGATAATAAGTCCTAGTAAACTACAGACACGCAACCCCACTGATAAATACGTCCTAGTAACTACACGCAAACCCTATGATAAATACGTCCTAGTAACTACACCAACCCTACTGATAAATACGTCCTAGTAAACTACAAAAACCAAAACCCTACTGATAATACGTCCTATAAAAAACTACACAAGCAACCCTAACTGATAAATCGTCTAGTAACTACACGCAACCCCTACTGATAAATACGTCCTAGTACCACGCCACCCACTAAAATACGTCCCCTAGTAAACTACACGCAAAACCTAACTGATAATACGTCCTAGTAAACTCCACACAAATCCTACTAATAAATACCGGATCCATCCTAGTAACTACATACAAAATCCTACTAAAATACGTCCCTAGTAAACTAACACACAAATCCTACTAATCAAACCGGATACTCCTAGTAAACTCCATCAGAATACCTACTGAAATAGGTATGTCCTAGTACTACACACACAACCTCGAGATAATACATCCCAGTAAAACCACAAAATCCTACTAATAAATCATCCTAAAAACTACACGCAACCTACTGATACATAATGTTCCTAGTAAATACAAAGCAAACCCTAAATAGATAAACAGTCCTAGTAAACTCACGCCAACCCCACCAAAGATAAAAATGTCATGTAACCACGCAAACCCTACTGGTAAGAGTCTATAGACTAGACAGTGGAAAATGGAATTAGGTTTAACGAGACATACCAGATCCAAAACATCAACATCGGTGCGTGTGTCTGGATTAACCTGCCAACTATAAACAATGGACATGTCTTGGAAAGGCACCAATACAATAATTATTTTCTTAGAACACCAAAGCCATGATCTTTTGTACTAGGAGCTGTTTCATTGTGACTGATGGATATTTATTTTTTTTTAATAGTGAATTCACTATGGCAGCTGCTGGTTTGATACAAGTAATAAACGATATGAGCAAGTTAATATAAGTAACAAGGACACGTTTTAATGTGCCCCCACGACATTGCTTTTAATTATGTTGCCAGCCATAGGTGGAGCTTCCATACTGTATGATCAGACAGCTCAGTCAACATTTATTTTTTTCCCCTCTAAGCAAAGGCTGGGCAGAGAATCCCTGTAGAAACACTATGTATGACCTCAGTTAAACTTCAACTTCAATACTTGCAACTGGTCAGATCTATGAACCCATCAGCCATGAATAAATGAATTTGGCCTTTTAAATAGAATGTTGCTACCACACCACACTGCTTGGTTTATAATAACAAATGATAGTATGAGTTTCATTGGTCGTCTTCTAAGGTTATGACCAGACACTCTGATGCTGGTTTTTATATCATCCGTTTTAACGGAAAACTGTTGCCTTTGACTAAATAACCAATTACAACAAAGGTCTTTTGTTTCACTTGGAGGTGGCAGCAGGACACCAAGAGCAGCCAATTTAAGGATTGACTTTTTTGTCCATTTCAATGTAGTTCTGTTACAATTGTGACATTTCTGATATTTCCTACTTTTCCTTTAAATGCGATACAGATTGTGTAAATAACATGACTATATTAGTACCCCCCCCCAACAAACAGACCACCTTACTACTAGAACATTAGTTCCCATTCATTGTTACATTATTTCTGGCCGGGATCCATAACTGATAACCACATGTCATTAAATAAATGGCCCATTCTAGATACATTAGATTAGGCTCAATCTTTTCAACTGGCTAAACATTTGTTCCTTTTCACAGAAGGCCCCAGCCCAATAGAAATATCGCAGACAGACAATCACACGGGGCTGTCCCGAGGATTCATTCAAACAAGGCAGACTTTCATTTCAAGCAGCGACAAGCCGCAAATAGATTCGGCTTTGCGAGGACACCGTACCTCTCTTAACAATAGTGTTACCACGTTACCTCTCTAAATGTGTTAACCAACACTGTACCCTCTAACAATGTGTTAACCAACCTGTACCCCTCTAACATTGTGTTAACCAACACTGTCTACCTCTCTAACAATGTGTTAACCCAACACTGTACCACCCCCTAACAACTGTGTTAACCAACACTGTACCTCCTCTAACAATGTGTTAACCCAACACTGTACCCCCTCTAAACAATGTGTTACCAACACTTTACCTCTCTAACAATGTGGTTAACCCTGTACCTCTCTACAATGTGTTACCAACACTGTACCCCTCTACCAATGTGTTTAACTAAACCAACACTGTACCTCTCTAACAATGTGTTAACCAACACTGTACCTCTAAACAATGTGGTTAACCAACACTGTACCTCTCTACCACTGTGTTTAACTACAACACGTCCTCTCACAATGTGTAACCACCTGTACCCCTCTACAATGTGTTAACCAACACTGTAACCTCTCTACAATGTGTTAACCAACACTGTACCCCTCCTACAATGTGTTTAACCAACACTGTACCCCTCTAACAATGTGTTAACCAACACTGTAACCCCTCTAAACAATGTGTTACTAACACTGTAACCTCTCAACAATTGGTACCACACTGTTACCTTCTACAATGTGTAACAACACTGTAACCTCTCTAACCAATGTGTTAAACAACACTGTACCCCTCTACAAATTGTGTTAACCAACACTGTAACCTCTCTAACAATGTTGTTTAACCAACACTGTACCTCTCTAACAATGGTTTAACCAACACTGTACCCCTCTACACAATTGTTTAACCAACACTGTACCCTCTAAAACAATGTGTTAACCAACACTGTACCTCTCTAACACTGTATTTAACCAAACACGTACCTCTCTAACAATGTGTTTAACCACCACTTTACCTCTCCTAACAATGTGTTAACCAACACTGTACCTCTCTAACACAATGTGTTACCAACACTGTACCCTATTCTACAACATGTGTTAACCAACAACTGTACCTCTCTAACAATGTGTTAACCAACACTGTACCCCTCTAACAATGTGTTAACCAACACTGTACCCCTCTCTAACAATGTGTTAACTCACCCTGTTAACCCACTCTAACATGTGTTTAACCAACACTGTACCCTCAACAATGTGTTAACCAACACGTACCCGCCCTAACAATGTGTTACAACACTGTACCCTCTACAATGTGTTAACCAACACTGTCCACCCCCTACACGCAACAATGTGTTAACCAACACTGTACCTCTATAACCAATTGTTACCCAACTTACCCTCTCAACAAATGTGTTAACCAACACTGTACCCCTCTAACAATGTGTGAACCAACACTGTAACCCCACTCTACCCTAAACAATGTGTTACCCAACACTGTACCCCTCTAACATGTGTTAACCAACATGTACCTCTCTAACATGTGTTACCAACCTGTAAACCCTTAACAAGTGTTAACCCAACTGTACCCTCTAAACATGTGTTAACCAACGGTACCTCTCTAACAATGGTTAACCAACACTGTACCACCGCCTCTAACAATGTTTAACCCAACCTGTAACCCCCTAAACAATGTGTTACCCAACACGGTACCTCTCTAACAATGTTAACCAACACTGTAACCCTCTAACAATGTGTTAACCACCACTGTACCCCTCCTAACAATGTGTTTTAACCAACACGTACCCTCTAACAATGGGTTAACCAACCTGTACCCCCTCTAACAATGTGTTAACCAACACTGTACCCCTCTAACAATGTGTTAACCACACTGTACCAACTAACCACCACCCCTCTACATGTGTTAACCAACACTTAACCTCTCTAACAATTTGTTAACCCAACCACTGTACCCCTCTAACAATGTGTTAACCAACACTGTAACCACTCCCTCTAAACATGTGGTTAACCAACACTGTACCACCTTCTCTACCAAATGTGTTAACCACCAACGGTACCCGCCTCTAAACAATGTGTTAACCAACACTGCTGCTACCTCCCCTAAACAATGTGTTTAACCAACACTGTACCCCTCTAACAATTGTTTAACCAACACTGTAACCCTCTAACAATGTGTTAACCAAGCACGGTTACCTCTCTAACAATGTGTTACCCAACACTGTACCGCCCCTCTTACAATGTGTTAACCAACACATGACCCCTCTAACAATGTTAACCACACGTACACCCCTCTAACAATGTGTTAACCAACACTGTACCACCCCTCTACAATGTGTTTAACCACACTGTTTAACCAACACCTCCTCATAAGATGGTTAACCAACACTGTACCTCCTCTAAACTGTGTTAACCAACACCTAACCAATGTACCCCCCCTCTAACAACTTGTTTAACCAACACTGTACCTCTCTAACAATGTGTTAACCAACACTGTACCACTCTCTAACATTAACACATGTGTTTAACCACACTACACCCCTCTGACCTACTACAATGTGTTAACACACCACTGTCCCCTCTACAATGTGTTAACCAACCTGTACCTCTCTAACAATGTGTTAACCAACACTGTACCCCCTCTACCAATGGTTCACCAACACGTGTAAACCCCTCTAACAATGTGTTAAACCACAACTTGTACCTCTCTAACAATGTGTTAACCAACACTGTAACCCCACCCCGTACCCCTCTAACCATGTGTAACCAACACTGTGTCCCCCTCTAACAATGTGTTAAACCAACACTGTACCCCTCTAACAATTGTAAAAACACTGTAACCTCTAACCAATTGTTACCAACACTGTACCACCCTTAACAATGTGTTAACCAACACTGTTACTTCTCTAACAATGTGTTAACCAACACTGTACTCTCTAACAATGTGGTAACCAACACTGTACCCCTCTAACATGTGTTAAACACACACTTGTACCAAACCCCTCTCACAATGTGTTAACAACATGTACCTCTCTAACAATGTTTAACCAACACTGTCCCCTCTCTCACCATGTTTAACCAAACTGTACCTCTCTAACATTGTGTTAACCAACCACTTGTGACCCCCTCTAACAATGTGTAACCAAACACATGTGCACCTCTCTAACATGTGTTAACCAACCTGGACCCTCTCTAACAACCTGTGTTTAACCAACACTGTACCTCTCCAAGTGTTGTTACCCAACACTGTACCCTCTAACAATGTGTTAACCAACACTCTAACCCATCTCTCATACAATGTGTTAACCCAACACTGTACCTCTCAACAATGTGTACCCAACTGTACCCTCTAACAATGTGTTAACCAACACTTTTAACCTCTCTAAACAATGGTGTTCAACCAACACTGTAACCTCTCTAATGTGTTGAACCAACACTGTACCCCTCAACAATGTGTTACCAACACTGTACCTCTCTAACATGTGTTAACAACACTGTACCCCATA